>JAYRBT010000037.1:12503108-12519689 GCA_036023395.1 Myiotriccus ornatus
AGGCTCAAATTTATACTGTATTTGTAGGTATATTATATTTGTATATATGTTATTTACTTCCTCTACCATTTTCTATTTAAAAAAAAAAGGAAAAAGGAAATTCAGAAAGTATTCCTGCAAGTGCAAAGACTCAGAAGAATCATAGAAAAGTAAACCTAAAGGAAAAATACAACTAAAGGAAATTGGTCTAAAGATTCAAATAAGTATCAGCCAAGTTGCTTTGCTGTGGTTCAGATGATAAACCAACTTTCAGTGGAGCAGGAGGGAAGTGATGATGGATGCTGTGTCTGTAGTGGGGTCCAGCAGCACTGAGGCTGTTTGGCCTTCACAAAGCCTCCCAGTGTCCAAATCAGAGGATGGACGGTTCAATATTCGATCCACATGGGGCAGTTCACATGCAGAGCCAGTGAGAGCTCACAGACTGACAGAACTGAACCCTGTCAGGTAGCCAGTGAAAGGCTCTTTTGGACAACACTTCGGAGAGTGACAGCTGGTGTAATCCAGTGGGGTGAGAATGATTTATATCAACTAAAGACCTGGCTCATCGTGTTCATAATTTTTGAAAGCATTTACAAAAGCTATCAAACAGTATGGCAGGCCACTGAGCAGGGCTTTGGTCTTCCAAATTCTCTTTCCAGAAGGAAGCAGCAACAGAACATAGGGTGTGATGCATTCACTCCTCAGTAAATATTAACAATTAAAGGTACACTGTGAAGTTTTACTAATTTTTAAAAAATTTATCGTTTCACAACACAATCCATCACTTAAGATCTAAATCCCCTGGCAAGAAATCAATACAGCATGAGTCATGACCTTGAACACATCAATCTCTTATAAGGCACAGAAGAAATTGTGGTAATACTTGCTTAAATAATTCCAGTGCTGTGGTGCACTTTTAAAGCCAGGGGCTCTTGTGCTGAATCCCATAATTAAAGAACAGGCATCTTTTCTTTGTCTGGACTTAACTACGCACAAAACAGACCCCTGTGTACACTGCAGCCTGGGACTCTGCTCTGCAGATCACTGCAGCCATGGGCACTGTTCCCTACACACCCAACATGAAGGGTAAGCAATGAGGAGGGACTCCCACTCCACCGACACACCTGCCAAAACACACCAGTCTCAGTTACCAAAAATGCCTCCAAAAGGCAGAGATGGCTCAAAGCCAGGTATGACATATCAGGGAACATATAAACAAGTAATGCCTTGTTTTCTTACTTGTTTCGACTCAGGGACACAGGTTTTTCTACTCAACGTGAAAGAGATACCATGATTTTTCCACCCACTTTATCTGTTTGAGGCATTCAAAAAAAAAACCCACCTTGTTGAAATCAATTACTAACTCACATCTCCCCATTTTTCCTGTATCCCTATGGCCTGTATACCCACACAGGCACTGGCAGGTGCCTTCAAAAGACTGGAGAATAATCAGGCACCTATTCCCACAGCAGGCTGAGAGCTGGGGAGTGGTCAGACCCTGTGCCCTTAACTTCAGCAGCAGCACAAACATACCGGCTGAACAAGAAGGGTCAGGCTTGGGTGTTTTAGTTTCCTATGCTGAACTACTTGTTGCCAAGGTATTGTATATCTTCATTCCATGTCCAGCCTCAGGTATCGACAGCTACCTCCACACATTCTGAATGCTTAAGTTGCCCCATGGCTACAGTAAATGCCAAGGAGGCCCTGCAAGGGCAGCCAAGTGCCACCATCCAGCTGGCTGAAATACTTTTATTTTAAATAAATTAACTGGCTGCCTTCCACAGAGGCAGGGGAGGGTGGCCACTCGAATGCTCCCTGCCCTCAATCTTTCTGTGTGTGTGTGTGTTCAGTTTTGGACGGCTGTTCCGTGAGGCTTCAGTCATTCTGGCTCGATGACAGCTATACAATAACACAGCTAAATGGATATGGGTCTGGATGAAGGATGCCAGAGAATTAGATTTGTATTTCAGAGGTGGAACTTCTAAGGCCGAATTTGTAAGCTTGTAACTGTGAACATTACTGGAAAAAAAGGAAGGTCTTTTTCCAGTAACACTGGGAGAAGGCAAGAAAACACTGCTTGAGGAAAGAACTGGGAACTGGACTTCTGAGGATCTGCAGCTGATTAGTCTGGCAATCCTGAGCACATTACTGCACCTCTGTCTCACACTTCTCTCTAAGTGTTCACACTACTTGACAAGCGTTACCCTTTGCAGGAAGTTTGGAGTTTCTTAAGTGATGGAGTTTTCATTAGCGCAAAGTAACTTCAACAACTTTATTACATTTTTTTTCCCATCTCTGCCAATTGTTGGCTGCCTCTAGTATGGATTCCTTGAATGTCTTGAAGAGCTGTTAAAGAGAATCTGGCCATTTGCTGCTGTTGTTATGGTTGTGCATCAGTGATAAACATTCAAAGAGTATTTTATAAATTGTGGCAGTGGAAGGTAATTTTCTACAGTATGGCTGAGATAAAAGGCAGTGATGACTATAATGCATTTCTCTAAGTAAATATAAATCAGAGCAGCTGTTTTGGTGTTTGGCTTAACTGTTTCCCAGTTTCTGTTTACTAACTCCTGCAGCTAAGTTGTGTGTCTCTACTTGAATTAAACCTATATAGGAGGTCTCACCAGAGTTAATTCTCTCATACATTATGTACATCAGAGTGGATTTTTGGGTTCCATGATATTTTTTCATTTCTTATTATTTAACACAAGAATATAAGACCTGTCCTACTGAATAAAAAGAAAACTAAGTTACCCCAGATAAAAACTGGGACACCTTACAACATTCTTTTTTTTTTAAATTATTTATGAATTTAAATTGAACCCCTTAATATATGCGATTGCCAAGATGAAAAGTTATGCCAGGGGAGATGTCCAGAGACCTTCACTTTCCTTTCTTCCCTCTTCTCATAGCACCAGATATATTTCTTTTTCCCTCAAAGACAGAAATTAATATCACACACATAAAATAATGGAAACAAGAACTAGGATATGAACTGGAGACATTTTAGGCCTCCAAACAATAACTTCTCTGGACGAGCTAAATGCCTTTGACTCGGGCAATAGAACATTTCTATCTGTAGAGGATAATCATACCCTCCAGCACAAACGATAACAGATGTTATGTTTGAGCTGGAAAAGAAGACACCAGGAAGGTGGACCCATCAAATTACATTACTTCAATACACTGGTTAGCTGTTAGGTTGGGAAAAAAAAAGAGGCCAAACTCTACACATGATTTGAACTACGTATTTTTGAAAGTCACAACTCTTGAAGAAGAGGTAGGATTAGTGTTTTATTGTAGAGGCACTGGCATACCCTCCTCATTTCCTCCATTAGGCTCCCATCCCTACTCTCAGGGACCCAGTATTGCAACAAATAATGTCCGAAATACTATTTTTCTTTTTTTTTTTTTTTTTTTTTTTGCTCAGGACAGCTAGAAAATAAAGACCTAAACAAATGAAATCAGTTTTTAAAGGCTTTTCAAAAATAAGCTTTACTATTCCTACGCTTTCTCATTTTCTTAAATCAGATATCCTCCTGTCACGGCAAAGAATCATCTGAAACTGGACACCAGACTTGAACAGCAATCAGAGCTCAAGCAAGGTCTCAGACACAGAGGTAACTATGGAATCATGATGTTAAATTAAGAGCTAAAAGTTTCAGTTATGGGCTGGAGATTAAGGGAGAAAAGATGTAACAGGAGTGGGAAGGAAGTGCCGACACGAGCAGTGGTTGTGGCAGGCAAGAGAAAGAACAGGAGATGGAGGAGATGGATTGAAGACAACAGGAAAATACCAAGGACAACAGGAGGTTGATGGAAGAACACCATATTCCAGAGAAAGAGCAAAGATCAGAGGAGAACCTGCTGGGGGGAAAAATATGGGACTAACCCTATACAGACTACGAGCTGCTAGAAAAAAGAAGAGTTACAGCTTGGTTTTACACAGACACAGATTCCAAATCCTGGCACCAAAACCTTAATTATGGGGAAGAACTTTACTTCTGCTTGAAACAGTTTGAAAGGGACTGTTCTGGTTATAGAGTCCTTTCCAAATGTCATTAAAAAAAAATAAAATTTCATGTGGTTCCACAAAAATACACAGTCCCATCCAGTGGAACGACAGCAGCTGTTTTGTACTTCAGAGGATGGTTGATATTCAAATACAGTATTCTACAGGTTCAAGGATCAAAATTCCCTTGACAGAAGAAATTTACCTGGACAGCATAGAAAATATTTTGGCAACATTTTCGAATTTTCGGGCACATTTTGCCCTCAGTTATGCATGTCTGAAACTCATATGGGCCTATGGCTTACTGTGTTCCTTTAAAAATCCACCAAAGAAATCCCTGTATGAGTATCTACAACAAATACACTGGTACTGTCAGACCTTTGTGGGAAGATCTTCATAAATTGTTACACTTAAAGGTTTAGATGTCACTATATCAGTTAACTTTTTATGAACTCATGAGCTTATAGGCACCCCCAGGGAAATAAAAGTCTTTCCTTTCTATTTGCTAACAGGAGCAGGGAAAGAGGAAAGGAAGACCACTTAAAAAAAAAATCCACATTTTTCAAGTAAAATGAAAAATCAATTATTTCAAATTGAAATTCTTATTTTTAAAGTCCTCATTTGTCTTCCTCCTCTTCTCTTTGCTCTTCTGAGCCTGTTAAGTAAATCTGCAGGCAGTGCTGAAATGCCATTAAGGACAGGGCAACAGTATGTTCATTATGAAAGACAAAACAAAAGCAATAAGGCTAAAAAAACGTAGCAGAGAAGCTCCAGGGCAGAGAACTGGAAGAGCTTTCAAATGTAAGGTTATTTCAGCACTGCAGCAAATTGGCTGGAGAGTGTGTGGACTCTTCACCTTTGCAGAGCCTTAAGAACAGGAAAGAAAAACACTTCTCTCAATGGGTGCAAGGTACTTTATTCTGCCATAAGGATTGTCTAAAAAAGACCTTTTGATATCTATAAAGCTTTCAGGCCCAGAATATGGTCAAGATGACATTTGAACCCTTTCCATGAAAAGGAACGTCAGCAGTAGTGTCATTTACACCTGAATTTAAAAAGCGAAAGTAACAGAAAGGAGGCGAAGATAATTTCTTCTAGTCTGAATAATGACTGAGTGATTCTGAATTGAAACCTTGACAGCTCTAGGGAATACAGAAAAGCAAAAATAAAAAAAAAAATAATAAAAATTTCATTCTCTCTGGCCCCCCCAGCACCCCACAGAAAGCAGGTGAGTCTGTCCAGAGGAGTATGTGCAAAGTACTTAGACACGGAACATTTTTTGTTTAAATATCAAAGAAAACAAAGCTTGCCAGTCTTTTTAACTTATTCAGATTTTGACATGCTGTTATTTGAAACACTTTCCCTCATCCAAAACAATGCAATTGGATAGGAAAACATGAGAGATTGTATATTAGCCAAGTGAGAATGCTCTTTCTTTTTTTCCCCACTTAAAAATAACTTTCCAGAATGGGATGTATTCCATTTTCTATTAAAACATCTACTACTTGAAAAGGTTAGGCTCAAAAGAAAATTCCTCAATATAACTGAAATGTTAAGCTATTTTTTTTTTAAATCAGAATGCTGTATAGTGGCACCAAAAATAAACTTTTTTTTTTTCCCCCAGAAACTAAGAAAGCTTCTACGAAGTAGAAAAGCCACTTTATATACAATTCTGCTTTAAGAGGGACAGAATTAAAATCTTATTTTCCCCAAGAGTCTTCAAATTCTATTTCTGATGTTGCAAACTAGCAGTTCTCCAATTTTCATCTTTTTTTTTTTTTTTCTAAAATAAATAGGAGAGGATCAGACCTTGATTTCTATCATACAGAACAAGCCTTAAAGAATGCAATACTATTTACAGGGTAGATATCAGAAACCTTCTGTTTGCGTTTGTAATTCTGTACCAGTAGCACTATTTTCACAAACAGTGGGATGGAATACATTGTTTGTAACAGAACTCTGGGCTGTTGCCTCAGTGACAGGAGGAATCTCCTCTGTACAAGCCTTACTGATCACTCTGACAAGAATTACAACTCCTAACACTTCCAGGGAAGTCGTGACCTTCTAATACCTCAGAAGTGGTTCCCATCCCCTATTACTTGAATCAAGAATCGTATTTTGACTGACAAACCTTTCGCTGACGGGGGATCAAAAGTTGTGGCAGCAGCAAGCCCTGGCCACGCACCTCGGCTTGGAACAGGACTGAATAAGCAGGAACTGCAGAAGAACAAGGTGGAGACACAAAGTTCTGGAGCTGGAGGTTGTAGCAACCTCTGCTTCCTCAGGATGGAGCATTAGGGTCCTACCAGTTTAACACCATTCAGCTCCTGAGTAGTGAGAATAATGCAGGTATTTTACCATCTTTGTCAGGTGGCTCCCCTGGGATGCTACTGGGAGATTATTTTGGGGAGAAAATGATACAGCTCCCCCGATGTCCTGCAACTTCGGCAGTTTATGGCAATAGCATATTTTATCCACAGTTTCTTGCACGTGTTCCTCAAAATGATGAGTTCTGCATTTTTCCGGCTTAAAATAAAATTTATTTGGTTGGATTGTAGAGGCAAGATACCCAGTTGTGCGCAGGGCCTTTCAAATGGGTTTTGTTTGAGTGAGATGTGTAAGGGCCAGTCTCGCTGCATTTCATTCACTTAGAATGCATTTGTTGATCATAATAGATAATTGTGATGCCAGGATTACATCAGTTGTCGGAATTTGGATGGAGTCCACCTCTCCTTTCATGGACTGAAATGTGTGAAATTCAATTGCTCTGGTGAAGTCTTAATTTTATACCAATTTACTTACAAACACTGAAAGGAAAATAAAATTTAAAATGTGCAAAAGATTAAAGCACTCTTGTGCTAATGAGAGCCATCTGTTTATTTCTTTCCTTTTTAAAGCATTTTCAATAGGTGGAAATGAAAGACTTCAGACACATTTTCATGCCTTGAGTTTCAGCAGCAAAAAAACCACAAAAAAACACAGACTCATCATCTTCAGTCAGAAACTTGTACTAAGAAAATAAGCCTCATCCCAGTTTGCCAGTTGCTTCAGGGACAACTTGTGGATGTGGAAGTGCTGTTGCCCCACACCAGGATTGTTTTCCCTATCCAGAATGCCCTTGTTTTGACTGTTCCCCATGACTGAATGGCCTGCTGTCATCACAGACTGGTTATTGTGTGTTGCTCAGTATTTAGAGGGTGGCCAGTGTCAGCTGAAGCACAGCAGCCAGTCCATCTCTCAACTCCTGGCAAGCTGGGGCTCTGCTGCTGCAGCCTTGTGGCACCAGCCTCTAGTATTTCACCATCAGTGTATCCCAGTGCCAGAAGGTTTGTTCAGAGCATTCCATGTACAGCTTTAATATACAATAACCACAGCACACACACACATATACAGAATATAAACCCCCACAGCACAGTCCAGAGAACAACGGCCACATCAGACCATGTTTAAGTGGAACAGAGTGAATCCTCTGAGTACAAAGTCTGGCAGAGGAAAGGAATTGCACATCAGTGGACCACTGGAGCTCCAGCTCTGGCCTGCAGAGCAAACCAATATATTAACTGGCAATTCACCCCTTCAAACCGTTTTCAAATGCCAACCATGTATTAGACATCTATACAGAGAGATTTACAGCACTGTCTGGAATTGCATCACAGTAGATAAGTGCTTAACATTCAGCCAAAGGTGCCTCTAATCAGATACATGCTGCAAAATGACATCAGTCTTAGCAATCAACTGATCAAGTAAAA
The DNA here is from genome assembly GCA_036023395.1 of Myiotriccus ornatus. Lineage (NCBI taxonomy): Eukaryota > Metazoa > Chordata > Aves > Passeriformes > Tyrannidae > Myiotriccus > Myiotriccus ornatus. The sequence goes on from JAYRBT010000037.1 coordinate 12,510,849, forward strand.
AATTACTGATCTTTTGAGGAGGGGTTGTTTTACAGTGAGATCAGTCACCTCTTCCTGGTATCATTTAATGAGTAGTGAAAACAGGAGTGATGAGCTGCTGACAACCACCTGGAGAGCTGCAAAAGCAGTACCATCACTGTGTGAGTTCACTAGTTAAACAGTCAGATAACCAACACTCAGGGAAAAATAAGGACAATTTGAATTGTTATCTTATATACACAGGACCTTTCCTAACCCTACAGGATTTTTTTTAATTTCGAAAAACACCGCAGATGGATAGATTAATAAAGATTAAGGGTCTCTTAAGAATCCTTATGTTTTATAACAAATGATACCTATGTATAACCGGAGTTTAAGACTGTTGACACAAAGTTCCCAATGTATCATAATTAGAGCAGCATCTGTGCCAAATGCCCATATGCTGATACTCAGGGAGAATCACTAGAATGTTTCCTGGCCTTTAAAGGCCCATTTCCTACATTTGGACAGTATCACGATGCTCTCTAAGGACTGACAACACAGTGACATTTTCTAAGGGCTGCACAGCAATGCTGGAAGGACAGAGGGATCCAGGATTCTTGGACAATGCTTGCCACATGTTATTCACTTGGCTGCAGTCACTGGCTCTTGCCATGTTTGGTAGTATCTACAAAAAACCCCATATATGTAAGTATATATATAAGTACACACAAGAAGTCAAGAATCCAGCCTAAGCTGAAATCCACCTTCTCCCAGTGCTGACCCAACAGTTCAACCATTGGACTCTGCTGCTGTTCTGCAAGCCACAGGTATGAAAAATCAGAGGAGCCGAAGGAAGTATTTTGAAACATATATTTTGACAGGAACTAAACTAGGCAGAGTGTGAAAGACTTGTATTTTTGCTGAAGCAGAACCCACATTTGGCCAAACTAAGATTTCACTCCACTGACACTACAGGATATAACCAGCTAATAATGATGGATGGATTTTCAGCCGTGGCCCACTGTGTGAGGTGTGAGTGACACGTGAACAAGCACCTCGGGCAGAAGTCAGATGAATAAAATTACTGTAGTCTTAAAGTATGCAGATTATGAAAATCCCCTCAAATACTTTATACTTGCAGTAACTTTTCACCTTACTTTTTTTTTTTTCTTCCTTTTATTCAACTTGGCACGAATGGCTGCCTAATAAATTAACACACCCTTGATTTGACAAGCTTTTCCCCAGTTGCATTACAATGTCAAGTACCAGGGCCAGTGCCTTCAGCATAGCCTTGACCATTTGTCATTTTCTTATAATTAATTACAGCTGTCTCAACCAAGGCTGTACAGAAATGATAAGACTATTATGCAGCTTTCAACGTCTGTTGTCTATGGGATTTTCACTCTGTTCATTGTTCTCCAGGGGGCCACTGTCCAACGTTTTGAATATGAAATTAATTTTATCTTTAATAGGAACCCAAAGCCCATTTTCTTGCATAACTTAAACTTCTTTTTTTAATTCATATTTTGCTAATGGCTCAGATGGTAAAGAATGCAACATATTCTGGCCCCAGAACATGCAGTACTTACCCCTGCTGTTCTGGATCACCACTGACTTGAGTCACACTCCAGAATTTTAAGCTTGCAGAACACGGTGGTATTTCAAAACTTGCTTCTTATCTGAACCAGAATACTTTTCCCCTTTAGGGTTCCCATGTAAGAGACATCTAAGAAAAAAAAAAAAAGTCTGTGTTGGAAATTTCGTAATCTAATGTCTTCTTATGGATTTCACTTTACAGGTTGCAGTTGGCCATATCTGTTACTTTTACATCATCTCATGAGACAGATATCTAAACTTCTGCCAATTATGGAGTTAAAGAATGTCAAACAGGACATTCTCTTTCTACTTTAGCAAGACCCTTTAATTTCCTTCTCAAAACTCTGTCACATACCTTTAATTTTTTAAGAAAAAGTTTTATTCTTCTTTACCCATTATTGTTTTGAAATTTGGACAGATTTTTCAGGGTAATTTTTACCGTATCATTATCTTGGATTTTTAAATTATGAGATATTGTTTGTATTACAGGAACCTTTGCCAGCCCCAGCCAAGACTGAAGTCACAGCCACCTGAATCAAACCCTCCCCTAAAGATCTTGAGATTTACACAAGGTTGACAAAAGGTAAAACGTGAAAGAACATCACACATGGGGAAAAAGAGAAGCAGACCTGGGAAGAGAAACCAAGTCTCTCTGACTTTGTTTCAGTATTCAGCCTAGCAATCCAAACCCTCAGTCATGACCTTCACCAAAAGAACACCCACCAGCCAAGTTTCCAGCAACACAGGGCACCATCACCTTTCCTCCTCTCAAACCGTGCCATGCTTTGAGCACTTGTGCGTGAACTTTTGGTGCACTGCTTCAAGACATAAGATTTCTTTTACTTTTATTGCACAATTAGGTAAATTGGGCAGATGTTCTACTTTATTTTCCCACTCTTTACTGCTGGCATCTATCTGTGTCGTTCCTCACTAGCCTGCTCCTTTCAGCTTCCCACGTTGCTCGCTGGTGTCACTAATTGTTCTATTTTTGCTTCAATGGCCACAGTTATTGATCGGGCACGGTGGGAATTTCTGATCGACTCCTGCAGCAACACAAACACAGACCTGTCAGGGAAGGTGTTTCTCCCTCTGGATTGTGTCCTGACCTACATAAGTCGGGGCAAATGGGTTCAAGGTCCACACCTATTTTTACTCCAGCACAACTTGCCCTTGTCTCTGCTTTGCAAGGGCAGATGATAAATTCCTGATACTTTCACAACAGGGTGTGGATACATCTGCTTCATTATTAGGTACCCCAAATAAATCAAAATCTGGCTATTTTCAGTACAATATTTATTTCCAGATGCATTTATAAGACTATAAATATACTTCTATGTGTATTATAAATAGAATCTTAAAGATAACACATTTAAGACATCTCTCCCTATTTCTGGAAAGCTTCATTCTAAAAAAAAGTAAAGGGTAAACATTTAACTGAAACTTAACCACTAACCTCAGGAAAATATTATAGCTATTCAACAAAAGTATGAAGATATCAGCCTTTATAATTGTCTCCCTGAACAAGTTATCTTAATTGCATTATAAGACTTCTGGCCAAGTAACACATACCATTTTCCATGAGAGCTTGTAAACGCTTTTGGCTTTGTCCCTAAAGCTTCCAATGAAAGTCTTTCCATTCGTGGATGAAAACACAAAACAAATTGATGCCAAATATTCCATTTTCAATGAGAAAAATCTAGCTTTTATCTAACAATTTATATTCTCAGCTTTTCAGTGAGGAAGTTGGGTATTTAAACAAAAAAAAAATCTTCATCGCAAGTTCTTATTCTGACTTGAAAAGCTGATTCTTTAAAAAAAATATTTCCCAGTAGAAGTTAAGGAGGTGAGAGACCTCTATTAAGAAAGAACAGATATAGCTATAGACACTGTTGGGACCTGAGATCTGACGGGATCCATGGTGGCAAAGAATTTTTTATTAAGTTGGTCTCCTTGCCCAATTGCTTCTTACAAGTGTTTGGGGTTTTTTTGCTACATGAAAGTAAAAGAGGCAACTCAAGAAATCTGCAGTGCCAAACCTCCTTGACCTGCAGCCCAGATTTGTTCCAGGCACTGTCCCATCAGGACTTCATTCCACACACGGGAGATTCCCGTTTTTCTGAAGTCCTGCTTCCACCAGCTACTTCACTTGATGGTTTATCCCTTGGGTAGAAGCATTGCCCTGTATTATAAAGGCAAAAAATTTTGCTACCATTTAATTTATTGGCAAAACTTCACTGGCTTCCTTTGCAAGAAATCAACCCTTTTATATGTGACTTTGCACAATTCGCCTGCCAACAGAGTCACTTTTCTTCTGTGTGTCATTGGATATTTGCCTTTTGTCTTAAATCCCCATTCCACCTATTCTCACTAATCTCTCTCTCATGAGACTCCCTGTGAGACTTCAGGCAGTTTGCATATACTTAATAAAACCTTCCTCACTAATTAATCCATTGTTCCGTCAATATCTTGGAAAACTGACTGAAAGATCAAAGTAAAAAGTGTTTATATTTTTATCTAAGATTGTCTCTCCTGCTGCACATTTTCTGTGTGCATACTATTTACCATGTCAAAGAATGCCTCTGCCTTTAAAAGAAACACAATATCAAGATAGACAGGCATGGTTTACTCCCAGAGACACCTGCTATTATTCAGCATCTCCAAGGACAAGTAATTTCAGTTTTAAGGAACAGTTAAGCCTGACACCAAATCAGAGTTGCTAGTGGTTACAGAAGCATTTTCACAATAAAGTGCTGTTCTCCTTCAGTTGCCAAATTGTTACTAATTCAACCATTGAATAATGCAAGTTTTTATCTTATACAGTGTGTGAAAATGACCTGCTAAAAAGAGCTATTCTTGAAAGGTATGGCCTGTCCATCATACACACACACACACAAAACCATCATATACAAATCAATTGGAACAGTTTTGATAACAAAAACATGCCCAGCAGGACATTCAGGGCTTTCTCTGGTTCTGTATCCGGCTAATGGATGGCTCAATAAAGACAAGCACCATGCCAAGAGGACTAAACCCTCCACAGAAACTGGACAAAGTGCAAATTATGCTGATCTCAGTTAAAGGTCAACTCCCCGAGCCTTGGAATGATCTCTGCAGCTCAAAAGCTACTGGTCTGGTCTCCTTTCTAAGAAGGTACTTCAGGTGGTTGCTTTCATCTCCATCTTCAAGGCAAATCCTTTAATGCAGGTGCTCTTTTGCATATCTAATGCTCCTCCTCTATTGTGGGGTTCAGGGGTGCTCTGCACCATGACAGGATAAAGGATTATGTAAGAGTCTTTTGGTTCTTTACCACCAAAATAGCTTTCTTTGGAACTACTGGTGGTACAAACTCCACAATTAATTTATTTTTTTTTTTTTCCCCAAAACTAAGCAATGAGTGACATCCAGACAATTCAACTTGTCAGAAATCAAAAGTGAAAAGTTGCTCTGGTGCCGCCTCTTGTCTAGTCCTTCAGGGCTGCTCACACCTCAGTATTCCAGAGCTGAGGGCTCTCTCTAGATTTTCCTCAAGTGCTACATGAAGCCTCACCCGTTACTCCTGGAAAAATCCCTTTTTAGCATTCAAAATTCCACTGCCTCTTTGGTGCTTCGATCCTCCAAACATTTGTGTGCTGTTATGTCTCTCTGTAGCCACTGCTCAGCCAAACTAAATGTATTTTGCTCCTTTAATGTTCCCTTTTCTACGAGTCCCCACAGCTCACTCTTCCCTCTGAACTACCTCCAGCATTCAATACCTCTTTCTGAACTCCAGAAATCTGACAATGCTCAAGTTGGATTCTGTTTCCTGCAGTCAGGAACATTCTGTACTGAGTTTTTCTTGGGATTTAAACTATTTCTACAAACATACTTGGGAAGTTTTATCTCCCATACATCTTTTTTGGTGCCAAACTACAGCTTCGGGTGAGAGGGAAGCAGTGATATGGAATTATTTTAATATCTAGTGTAGATGGCTTAGAGAGGCATGGAAGTCTCAGAGGGGAATGGGACTGGGTGGACAACACATGAGTAGGTGCAATTCTGATCTGTGCCAGTGCATCTCAAACACACCACTCCGGTCCTGAAGTCAACGAACAATTTTATTTGCACTACTGCAAGTAAAGACATTGGGTCCCAGTGGTTAGTTCCCTTTTTTCCCAGCTCTAGGGATGTCATGATTTTGTCAAGAATCTCCATCTCTTCATATTCCCATAGAATCATGTCTGGTCAGTCATAATTTTTAATAAGATGCGTCCAGAAGATTAAAGTGCTGATTCCACATCGTATCAGTGATGGGAAATTTCAAGAACAGCCTGTTCTGCCAAATTTCACATTGATGTTATATTTGAAAACTCCAAAATGCTTCTTCCAAAAGCCTTCTAGTAAAATTTTTACATCTTTCTTTGAAATTATTTTGGCTCTAGCTTTGATTTACTCCTTTTTTATTTGTTTTTTTGCTGTGGTTTTTTTAAAACTAAGAAAACATGAAAGTAGTAAAATTTTTTCAAACAAAACCTCAGCTCAGAAAACATTTACATTTCCTCAATGGAGCTTTAGAAAAAAGTTTTAAATCAGTCATTGTCACCCTAAAAAAAAAAATCTCCCTTTTTCATTCTGCTTCACGTAGCATTTCTATGGACAATCCCATAAACAGCCTGTATGCCTAACCTATAATTTTTTTCCACCACTAGCATCTGCCAATTTGGTAAATTATAACAGAGCAAACAAACGTCTTTGTCACACCTATAATAAGATGTATCCATGGTACCTACATTGTTTGATTGTTATTAAAGAGTGAGTAATTTTAATGCTGGATTAACACTTCTCTTGTCTGATTGAACAATCTACATTACATTTATTTCTGCTAACTCTGATTGAAAGTATAATGAGAGCTGTGAGAATTATTCTGCTTGTCGTTCTCCTGCCGCTCCCAGTAACCTGTGCAGTCAATAAATCAGCTGATGTACCAAAGCACTTTGACTCTGCTGATACACAATGGCAGTGATTTCAGTAGGGCTTAAAAAAAATCAGAGATATTTAATGACAGATATAATCATAGCCAATGCTTTGTAAGGTTTCCTTGAAGTAATGTTAAGCTCAAAAAAATAAACAAAAGCAAAAACCCAGAGAAGAAAATGCTTGAATATGGTGAAAGAAAACCACCACAAAAAAACCTTCCAGACATAAAACAAGGATGTAAACAACCAAAAAGAAAAATTTATTCTCCTACTCACCAAACCTGTCTAGGACAGAATCATGTATTTGAGTCATGGCACAGACATTTTTCCTTCAGAGACTAAATCTGAAATGTATTTCTTCCTTCTTTCCCAAATTCCAGTGAGATCCAGCTTAGAAAAAAAAAAAAAAGTTCATTAAACTCTCATGAATGAACTGAAAGAAAAACAAACCTCTTTTCCTCTGGAGAAGCCACTGGATTTTGGGAATTTTTAGTCTTAGGAAAGGTGTGCCAGAGAGGAATAAAATGACAACCAGATTTTTGAGGGCTCAAGTTCTCTTCACCCCTTTGCTCCCAGTGAGATCTTCCAGCTGTGTAGCCACAAAACAAATGTGTCTTTGTTTCAGTCAGGTGTGGGAGATGAAACAGCAGAAAGAAATGCTATATTTGATAAATCAGTAAGAGTGAATTGGTCTCAGACATTTTATGTGGAGCCCACTCTAGCTAAATTTTTATGGACTGGTGCCTTGCCCTTCAAACTGATGTCACTTTGCAGCCCAGGAGAAACAAAACCACTGCTGAGCCACAGCTTGCTCAAGCTTTACATTTCAAAACAACTGTTTCCTCGAGAGTAAATATGTAATGTAAATGAAAGACGAGGGAATTTTGCATGAAAAGGTAAACCTTGACACCACACACCAACAGCTGGCATAAACTGCCTTGCCTCCAGGGGAGATAATAGCTGTTAAGATTAACATTGGAATTTAACCCTTGGAAAAATAAGACAGTTGTATTTGTTTTCAGTGATGTGATACTAAATAAGATCCTTTTCTCTTCATATATTACAAAACCTGGCTTTATATTTCATCTCAGAGGTACAGCCACAACCAATACAGAGGACTATTTGTCTCAGCATGATGACAGGTATGAAATCTCAAGTTTCCTTGTTTCTAATAATGATACAAAAAATTTACAGGAATAAACCACAGTAAGAGCAAAGTTATACATGCAAGGTCATACACACACAAATGCATCTGTGGAAATATTTTTGTGAAGAAAGTAGGAGATGAGAAAATCAGTCTGAGCATCACAAATTACCTTAACTTCGTCATCTAATGACACAAAATACCCGTGAACTTTGAAGACAAGCACGACTGGGCATGAAGTTAACCCAAATAAACTAATTTTACAGCAAGAGTAGAATTCCAAAGGCAGTAGTCTATTAATATCCAATGAATTAGCTGTTATTTTTGCAAAAGCATACAGAATATTAAAAAAAAAAAAAAAAATCCAACAAATATCTATTTCAGTCACTACTAACACACTCTTTCTGACCCAGGAAAGCTAACGTCAAATTTTGGAAGCCTCAAATATACGCTGTCAAGTTGCTTATTTTGGAATTATGCAGAGAAAACGTCCGCTAAAATAATAATTAAAAAAAGAAGCGCAAGTGCACAGCTTCACCAAGAATAGATCTCAACATGCTCTATTCACAACTCTCCGTAGGAAGACAGAAGAGGAAGGAAGGAAGGAAGGAAAGTAATTGCTATTTAATTATATCATAAAAACATCAGCTGACACCGCCAGCAAACGAGCCATCCCGTGTACAGTTTCCAGCGGGGGCACCTCTGGAGCTCAGGGAAGCCTGGACCCCAGACAGAGGAGTCCAGTTCAGGATGCAGTCCCCATTCTCACAGCCCAGGGCCCAACATCCCAACCCACACTTCCAGCTCGGCACATCCCGTGATTCTGAGAGACCCACTGGACTTGCGTTTCAGTAAAGGCTCCTGCGTGTTGTGCTGCCCCTCAGCGAGCCTCAGCTTGCAGATTCTGTGTGTGCTCCTTGCACACCAAACCCGCAGGTGTTCGAGGGGCCCAGGCCCACGCCCAGGGTGTCACCCCCTGGCTCCGCTGCAGAGCTGGAGCCGTGTTTGCCTGGTGGAGGCTCCCCGTGTCTGGGAGAGCTGCCTGAAGGTGACTGTGCTGGCTGATGGCCATCGGCCCCCTCTGACATCCTGCAGCATCCTCTGCTTGGCACAGTGCTCGTCTCATTCCTCCTGCATCCACTGTCTGTATAATAAAAGTTCCCCCCACCCCCCCCTTTTTTTTTTTTT
>JAYRBT010000037.1:12519699-12532440 GCA_036023395.1 Myiotriccus ornatus
AAATAGGTCAATATGGAACAGGCTCTAAATAAGCAGATTTCCATCCCCCCCCCCCCTTTTTTTTTTTTTTTTTTTAAATCCAGAGGCACGGGGGTGTTTTTTACTACATCTCTGAGTGCATCTTAACACAGAAGTGATATTCATTTCCATTCAGCTGCGTCAGGATACGTTTCCTGTAGATTTGGGGCTGTAGAATGCAGATGGAGTTCTGCATGAAGCTCAGGCTCCATATCTGAGCCTCGGCAGTGCCTTAAGTGATCCACTAAATAAGCAGAGCAGTGAGCTTCAAGCAGCAGGTCTGCAGCACCAACAGTTTCTACACTGCTGGGCTTCCACCAAGAGCTCACCAGCATTGCACTGAGTATTCTGACAAGCACATGTTATCTTCCCTCTTTCCAACAGTTAAACCCTATTAGAATAAATCAGAAAAGCATCAAATATTTTTCTAAAGTCACTGGCCTGTGGAGCAACTGCTTTATTCCCTGTGGGGAAGCCATTCCTTTTCCTGTGTCAGGGGAAACCACAGACAAGAAAAAGGAGAGATCAGGTTATCATACACACCCCAAGGATTCCCAGACACACCCTGGCCTGTTCCAGCTTTCCTTTGGGGATTGCTGCAGGCACATCAGATGGCAACTCATTCTATTTGTTTGTGGCAGATGTGCAGTTTTCTCCTCTACTCCATTCAGCTCGAGAGGGTTGTAAAAAAAGAAAAGCTAGGCTGTCTTCCTTACTGCAGATTCTTTCCCTGCAAGATCTAGTCCAGATCCTTGGATCACTGATCTGCTTTTCTGAATGGCAGAGGTATGAGAAAAATGGTCTCATACTCTGCTGAGATGTGTGGAATGAAACAGCACTTGCTCCTCATCCTACTGCTGTGGGGAAACAGGATGAAGACACTGGCAAATGAACAAAACAAAGGAATTGGACTTCAGGAGTGCTGAGGCTTTCCACATTTGAGGATGCTGCTAACGTTGCATATTTTGATTACAGCTTTGAGATTTGTGTTAGGGTCTCTTAGAAGAGGATTTGAGTTTGAAGCTTCAGGTCAGGCACAACCCACAGAGAGCTCTGTACCTGAGGTGAACACTCCTCCTGCCTCTGCACCGTTTTTCATCACACAACTTCACAGCCTAGGACCGTGGTGTTGGTTCTGATTCACCTCACACAGGCACATTCAGACCAGAACATTCGAAATCACCAGCTTTCAAGTGGAGCCAAATGGAAAATGCAATGCAAGCAATGAAAAAGCAGCTCAGGCTTTTTCATACTCCAACTTATGCAAATGGTTTGATAAACTCCTTGTGAATTCACCCGTTTTGTGGTTTGTTTTGGAAGTTCTGCATTCCTCTCAGAAAAAAGCTATCAGTAATGGATAATGCCACAATTTCCCCTTTAAAATATGCCTCCATAATGAAAGAACTTGGATCCTCCAATCAAAAACATTATGTTTATAGGCCTCCTTCTATCCAGGCTTCACCATGTGAGAAGATAAGGATGTGGGATTGAACTCCTTTTCATTTTCTATAATAGTCAATAATGGCTAATCACATATTGCATTTTTACTTGGGGGAAATGATCTCATTATATCAGTTTTTGATCCCCCATGATTCCCGAGACTCAGTAAATGGGAAGGTTTCCAAGTGAGTAACTGCATTCTTGATGAAACTGATTTCTTTTTATATAATCCCATAAAAGACATCTCTCCTTATATTAGTTGGTGAGCGCTGTGTAATACACAGTGTTTCATCATTAGCCAGCCTAAATGGACATTCATTGGATTAACATTAGAATGTTTAAATTTCTCCTGCAAAATAATACATTAGAGATTATTGCTGTAGTTTTTGCTCCAAGGCACTACTGCTGGTAATCAAAATCTCATTAAAAGGAATTCATATATTCTGTAGCCCAAAGGACCTCAGTTTCATTCCTTCCCCTGTCCCTGTTCCTCCCATGCACTGATTTATGTGGGTGTTTTACCTGAGGAAAAACTGTCCAATCTGGCTCTTTTAAGAGCAGGTGTCAGAGGTACAAACAGAATGAGACACCAAGTTGTTTACATACCTTTGAAAAAAAATCTCACTTCTCTTTTTGCCAATTAAAATCAAACATTTAAAGTAATGAGAAATTTTTTAACACACACTGCTCTGATGTATGGTCAGATAACAAAATCCTTTGACATTATAATCTATTTGACTAGAAGGAAACATTAACTTTACACGGATATCTGGTCTTGTAACTAACTACCTTATCTTCTGGTTTTGCCTCTCCTCTTTGACTACATTTCTTTCAAATAATTGGTTACTTTTAAACTGAACACAGTGGTTACTGGAACCAAACTCCACTGAAATGAGAAGTATTCTGCATTTTATAGAGAGAGGCATTTGCCTGTCACCAAGCAGAAAAGATAGAGAATGTTTTGCACCATTTTCTAAAAATTGAACATCAAAATTATACTGAGAATATCAGCATTGCTTATTTTTTAGGAAAATCAATGTGGTACAAAGACACCAAAGTACTGGGTTCTTCAGGTACAATTATTCCACCTTTCTCTACATCACCAGGCTGAGAGGGTTCTCCCAGGGCAGCCTGAATTATTTGGTAGCACTTTATGGAAGATTAAATGATGAGCTAGTTTCACTGGGAACATGATTTATACTGTCAATCTAAACACATCAAAAGTGCTAAAAGCTCTAATTGCCTTGGTATGATCCTTGAGAAATGATGTTCCTGAACTTCTTCACACTGACAGTGAAGTCACAGGTGGAGTCTGAGGGAAGACAAAACCCAAATGAGTCCAGAACTCAAGCCATGTTCTCAACCCTTGCTTTAACCGTAACTGTCCTCTTTACTCAGGATACTGTCTTAAGATTTTAGTCCACATTGCTAATTCACAGCCCACCTTAGAGAACTTGTTGGCTCTGCATCTGACAGATCTTGTGTCCAGAAAGCCTTGCTTCCTTCAGTCAATCCCAGGGTACAGCCCAACTGGAACATGATTCAAACAAACAAACAAGTCTAAGCAGCTCTTTGCCTCAATTTTGAATTCTGTCAGTTGTATATTAGCATCCAAACCCAGCAGACATAAGATGCTGAGGTTCCCTAGGAACCCCTCTAAGGTCATTTTACAAATTGATTACCTCAAATACAATTTCAGCAACAGATTTATACTACTTATTTCTTACACTTGGGCTCCTCATTTTTCTCCTCTCTGGCTTAACGGTGGCAAGGTGGTGACGAAATAGTTTGATGGAGCAGCACTCAGAAAGAGTGCAAATGGGTGAGTCTTTGAACTGCTAGAGTGGCACAAAAATATTGACCTCAATTTTCGGTCAATTTGGAATCCTGAAATATTTTTAAGATGAATGTGATGCTTGAGAGCTGTGGGAGGATTTGAAAAGCTTTGCTGTTCTATGTACCTTTTGGCCCCTTTGAACTTCTGTGCTCTATGTACCAAATGCAGGAACGCTCTTTGTTTCCTGAACTCAAGCTGACAATTCGTGCAATTGGTGTTGCTCAGTTTGTTTCCTTGGCTGGAAAAAACTTCATAGATTTCCATTCCCACCTTTAAGCTGAGAATTTTCTTTGTACTCACTAATGGAGGGAACGCAGTTTAATGACCTTCCCAAGTGCTAAGAGTAATTAATCACTAATTGTTCTTAGAAATAGGTTTTCCAAGGTAGCAGTTTAAACTAAGCTTGTTTACTGATGCTCACTCATCCATATAATTCACATCTTGCAACTAAAATCACTTTTTCTTTAATATAATGAGATCTTAGAAAGTCCTTTACAGGTTTCCCAAATGTTCTGAGAAAATACCAGAGTGGCACATTGGTATGTTAATAAACATTTTATTTACTTCACTTTCAGCAGAGAAACTTGTAGCTAGAAAACAATATAACCCACAATTTAGGGAAAGCTGCTCAAAGGCAATCTTGTTCATGGTCCTTCAGAGCAAAGGTTCTAAGTTATTTAACCTCATGCAAAATCTCTGATATTCACTGCCTCTCACCTAGTTTAAATTAAGCTTTATTACACAATATTTTAAGGGCTATATAAAGTTCTGCAATGAAAGATGCTAGAGGTTTATCTAGTTGACTTTGTCTAGCATGAGATTTTCTACTGAACTTCGTGTTCATCAACAGTGAAGCAATAATTGGGCTCACAGGGGATGGTCTTCCTGAAACTTGGGGAGGAATTGCTGTGCTTGTGCCTTTCAGCACCACAATTTATGACACCAGTGTGCACAGAACTGCAGCACATGTTAAACGAAAGCAGATGATTAGTACCAACAATTTGAGTAAATTACTAATGCTTAAACATAAGCATCTCAGCATTAGTGAGTTCCTTAAGGATATCTTACATTTCCAGTTAAGATTTTTTTAAAAGCCCTTCTTTGTGTAAGAAAATGTTTAAGCTGCAGATAAGCAGTAGGGTCCTTAAAAAATTGATTCAGGTGAAATCTTTTCCCTCCCTTGCTTTGCAGCTAGTTGGAGGTTTTTTCCTCTGATACTTCTGGGGACAAACTTTCACATACAGGGAGTTTTCTAAAATTTATCTACCCAGATGCTTCCATCACCATGATATATGGGTGCTGCTGCTTATCTGTAATACTTCTATCCATGTACAGAGATCTAAAAGGAAAACATTTTCCATTTAATCCACTGACCCTTCTTCTGGAAAAGAAGGCAAATGTTCTCATTATGACTTTTTTTTTTTAATTTTTTATTTTAATCACATCTGAGATCGGCTTCATTTGATCTCAACTACCTTTGTCCTGAAGCTATCACTTTTGTCTTCTTTTTATGAAAACCAGGGTTTGTGATTTTAGGAAAAAAGAAATAAGCCTTTTTCTCAAGTTTTATTTCATTGCTCTGTGCTTCACTTGGAAGATTAGCTTGAGGACAGAAAGTTACATTGATGTGGGAAGATGGGAAGAGGATGGAGCTAGCTATGGGAATTCACATTTTATAAGCAAATTTTAACTCTGCTTCGATTTCAGTCACTGACAGAATTCACTTGCCAGAGTTTGTGATCATGGCAATTATTCTGAAATTCAGAAACACTCCATAATCTCTCTTGTCTTGTTTTTCCTTATGAGTTTCGTTAGAAATTGGTGATTATTGAGCATTAGTCAAGCTGCCTTCCCCCTAAATGCCAACAATTCAGTATTTTATATTTGGTTTCATGGTCCAGATGCTATTTAGAGCTATATTTGTGCTCACAACTGGGATTGTAAGCCCTCCTCTAGCCTCTGGCTGAGCGACATATGTGCTTAGCCAGATGTTTTGTGGATGCAGAGGAAACCATCTCTTAAATACATGACCTGCTTAGCAAAGGATCCTGTTTCCGAAATGTCGGGAGATGATAACAACTGATAAGAACTCCTCTCTGAAGCATCAGCCTGTTCTTTGCAGCTCACAGACAGTGATTACATGGGTTATGAGCTCATGCTACTCAGGCTGGAGTTCTCAGAGCAGCCTTTGACACTGGGCTTTCTTGAATTCTCTCCTGAGAACGTTCACCCTGTGTCTGTGTAGGTGCTGAGCCATTCACACTCCACCTTGATAAGACTTACCCAGTTAGGATCAGATAACCTTTGTCTGCCAAGACAGTCCTGGAATACAGCCTTATCCCAATATTACAGTCAGGAGACAGACTGTATCTCACCACTTCCTTAACATGTGCCCTAACATTTGGGAAAGAGTGCCCCTCACATGACCTGCCTTCAGATGGGTTTATGGCCCATGTCCCGTTTTGCTATTCATACACTTCTGTGCCCCCTGTCTAAATATGAACTACACTGCTTACAGTGCCTGGGTATTGTTTCCTGGATCAGAAAACACTATTGCCATTCTAAATTTGAAGCCAATCTTTGAATAGATCACATCACTCCATAATGATTAAGGCACTGACTGAAGATAGAAACCCAGAAAATCAAGGAGTCCGTTAATATATCAGAGATGAAACTTCCACTGTTGTTCACTTTGATACCCAGGACCATGACAGCAGATAATTCTGCTGTAAGTTGTTAGTCAAAATGCTTCCCATTCTTAATACCAGAGAAAAAACTAGATTCTGGTGAATTTAATGCCAGTGCCTAAATACCCACATAATTATTATGACACTGGTTTGAGCCATAGGGACCATGATGAAACCATTCCTCTCCCCACTCCACAACACTTGAGCATTAATCTCCTTGAACAAAAACAGAGCTATACAGCAATATTACAAACTTTGTAGTGGAGGTAGAGGGCAGTTATTAATTATTTGAGTTGAAAAGGGGAAGGAGATGATAAAGAAGGAATGAGGTAGATCAAATACCTTAGGATGATCACAAGGTCAATAGCAGAACAAGGTAAATGTGATTTGTTCATTTCTCCCAGTAACTAAACTTCACTTTCTATCATACAGTGTAAAGTTCAGGCCAAAACCAATACTGCAGGGAGACCTAATCTCACACCTACAAATCGAAGCAAAAAAGTACAGTGGGAAGAATCCAGTCTGCACACTAAGAAATTGTACTCCACTATCATCTGCTCTTCCCTTCTATATATCACAATAGTAGATATATGGACGATACACCACTTCATTTGGTACATGTCTCTCCCTTATCCTCAATTGTTTCTTCACAACTGAGCACAGGGTCAGAAATATGATTAACTGTGATATCTAAAATATGTCAATTCACTTGCTGTTTGCTGTCTGTAGCATATTCTGAATTTTAAAAAAATGTAGACTTCCTCATTTTTTCTTATCCTTCACTCATGTCAGAAATGCCAGATTCCTAAGCTGTACAGTCAGAGGGAAAATAACTGAAATGTCCTTTCCTGAATCAATCCTGTCTCTGCTGACATGGCAAGATGTCACAAAACCTGAAGATGAAAAATTGCTTACTGAACATAACAGCAAATTAATAACAGTACAAACACTGCAGCCAAATCTTACAGGTGTTACTCAAATATGATGCCCGTCAGCTCCAACAGAACCTAATCCACTAATACCACAGGCTGTATTCTTCACATGCTGCTGTCTATAATCATGCAGTATCCATAAAGGATTTGCAGTCCCAGAGCACAGTGAAATTCCCCTTTGGGCAGTGTTTGCATGTGTAAACAAAACCAGTAGAGTCCAGTTTGGTACCTCAGAAAAAGGCTTATGTGGTACCTCATTACTGGGATTCTAAATGTGTTTCAAGCTGGCCTAATTACATTAAAGTAATTTGTATCCCATTAAAATCACTGGTAAAAATCATTCATTAGGTTTGAACAGACCCACAGTTGAAAGCAATGCACTGCTGAGGGTCCCTTGCCAAGCTAATGGTCACCACTGACATAACATGACTAGACAGGGTTTTCTTTGTGCAGTCACAGCATGATGAGGCCCTAGCCAAGATCCAAGTCCCACTGTCCACCAGGAAAGTAACAGACATTTGTATGCTCGTGAGTTTTCTATCTGAACATCCAGAAACAGGAAAAAAGGAATTAATATCCAGTTTTTCAAACAGCAGCTGAGGGTTGCACCTTGTCCAAAGTACCTATTCCTGTACTTTGGAAACACAACACATTTTCCCTTCCAGGATTGTTCTCTCAAGATATCTGAGAGACTTGCAAAAAAAGGCTGTTATGGTACAAATATCACAAGGCTCATTATTGCTTCCATTCCACTGGAATCCAGGGAGGGAGCTTGAAATAGAAAAAATAACAGAGGGTTGCAGGAAAGGAATGCAAAACCCCAAGAGAGCAATAGCATAGGGGCAACTGCCTGCTCCATCCAGCAACTTGGCAGCCATTATTCCTATTTTTTAGGTTCTTTGGTTTTCAATTCCTTTTGATTTGCCCAATACCACGGAATACGTTTGGCTAGTGAAGGACAACACACAAGGAAAGCTGTGTACCTAAAAATCAGCAATGAATTTAATCACTTCTTCTCTGCTCATTCAGCCAAGGAATAATCAAATCCAGAAGCACAGCTGAATTCATTCAGTAGATTTTGATTTATATTAATGAAAGAGAAAGGCTCTAAAGCTTCACTGCATTAGAATTGCCTTAGCATGGAGTCAGCACTTGTGTCTGCCTATCACATCTCTTCCCTACCTTCCCTCAACTTTTCTGACTCAGAAGTTATTAAAAGGCAAAGTTCTCCGAAGAAGATTACGGCACTTGTCGATAAAGCGTTTCTCACCATTACAACTGCTGAAAAGTTGGCAAAATCAATTGTTTATGTTATCATGCAGAACATTTTCACTTTTAATCTGTAGAATGATGTCTGACTTTTCCAAAAAGCTAAAAAAAAAAAAAAGAAGAAGCTTTTCTGTCACTTATTAAAACTACAGAGCCTCCGTCTGGTGTCTTTCTGCTGGGCCTCCCTCTCAAATCCTTGTGAGTTCTGCCTGGGGAATGGCAGCCAGCCCAAACCTACATGAAGCTCCCGTTTAAATATGACACTCAAAGCGAGTCTGAAATGTGACAGGTATACAAAACAAGGCCTCAAAACAAGAGGTTTAGTCCAAGAATCTGAAGTAAACATTTTTCCTGAAATTGAAACAGGGTTGGTAATTCAGTTTGGAAGGTCTGTTCAAAGGCCGTCGGAACAAGAAGCACATTCCCTGAATCTCCCTGGGGAATTTTGAAATGCCTGTTTCTGAATATACCCTGTGCTGGCTTGGAGGGCTGTGAAGATCAACAGGTGAAATGGCTTGAGAAGACTCTCCATGAGAAATCTTGCTGTAAGAGGCCAGCAACCTGTGGGCAACAGAAGCCTAACCCAAAATTTGGCCAGTTAAACTGGAACCTCTCTGCAACTCCTGATGGACACAGACCTGGCAGTCATTCTTAGCCTACCAGTGAATTCTAACTCAATCACAGGACTTTAAAGAAACCAGCACAGCCAAATATTTTTTTTCTAATTCAACCAGTCTTCAGTGAATGAAGGCTGACTCCAGGGCCCTGTCCCTACTTACTTCCAAAATTCCTGGGAATTACTAGGAGAATTAAATTCATCACTGTCACCAACTTGATCAGGAAACAAATATGACTTACAAACAAGTGATGTTGCACCTTTACGGAGGTTGCACCTTTCTTTCTCCAACCTTCCTGCTAAGTGAAATAGCAGCCATTTTGACTATTTTTAAAGCTTCTGCATTTATACCAATATTATTTATAATACATAAAAATAATATATAATATTTAATATGTTATAAATAATATTTATAAATATAATATAATAAATTCTAAAGGTTCTGTATTTATTTGTTTGTTTAGAAAGACACTGTTTTTCATTATGTCTGACTACAACAGAAACATATAGCACCATATCATCACAGGACTGGAATGATCCTTGGCCAAGGCAAGGCATTTTCATAACTGGCAGCTGAATAAGAACAGGGTTTTAAAGTTCTGCATTTTGGGGGTAATTCTCAGCATGGGTTAAAAGTTGATTTAAGCACTAGATAATACCAGCCTTTACTAAAGGAGCATGTAAGGTCACTGCCAGGTGTTTCCATATCAAATTCAAGCAGGAAAACCCAGTCATCATCTCAAAGCTCTTGCAGAATTCCTCAGGATCCCAGCAAGCACTCCATGCTCTCAGAGTGGGTCAGGGAACTAACTGATGGTGCCAGCTTCGACCCCAGCCAAATCTTCCCTCATTTACCTGGGAGAAGAAAAGAATTTGGTGGAAAAAAAGCTAGAAAGTGGCTGATGATGTGCTCGTGATGCATTCATTATGCAGAATGTTTAGCTGCAATAGCAGAACATTTCTTGCATAAAACAGAATATGAAATAAAGCCGTATATCCTCCATACGGTTTCAGATCTAGGACTGAAAGACACAGTGAATGCTTTTCTGTCATGGGTTTAGGCCGACCTTGAACACAGGAAAAAAAAAAAAAAGAAAAACGCAGTGATGTGCCAGAGATGATTTATGGGAAAGAGAAGAGAGCTCTTTCCAAACAGCATTAGTGATCAGGTAGGGGAAAACTGTGAAAAAACACATCAATGCCCAAGCCAAGAGAGCACACAAGAGGTCCACCCCCTCTAAAGCTACCTGCTTATTTCCTCTGCAATTCATCCATCACCCCTTCCAAAAGACCTCCACAGAGAGTCTTTTCCAGGCTGTGATCTGATAAGTGAAGCCAAATAGGATAACGAGGTAAGGAAACCTCACCATACTCCCATTTCAGATGGAGTAGATGCAGAGAGGAAAACGGATGCATTCTGCTTTCAAAAGAAAACTACATCGGAAAGAAGTGAGAAAATGTAATATGGATTCTCTTATCTCTGTGCTGATGGGGGCTATTGGCTTCCACCTCATAAAATGATCAAAGACCTCACAGAACCATTCCCCATCAAAGGCTTTTTCCATGCCCAGGACAATGTGAAATCAAGTCACAGGTGGGTTGGTTCAAAACTACCTTTGCAGGTGTTGAATAGTAGAGCAGAACAAGCTAGAAGAAGGAATGCTGATCACTGAAGGTAAGGGGAACCAGAGCACAGCTGATTTGAACTTCATATTTGATATTTCTCAGCAAGTACCCGTCTGTGGATGGGAATGAAATCATTCTTATTTTTTTTTATTCCCAACCAGATAGATGAGAAAATGACTGTGAAGCAGAACAAGGCAGCAAAATGCAGCAGGGCAATTATGGCTCCCAGTTTGGCTTTTTTTTTTTTTTCCCACCTGCTGCGTTTCTGCTTTTCTTTGATTTCTTTTCGTTGTTTTTATTTCAGTTTTGAGCTCAGTAAAAACACCAGCAGTTTGACTGTGGGGTCTCCCACAGAGTGTCTACTCCATCATGTTCTCCAACTTGTGGGGAGACTTGCCTTGCTTCCTAGACCAAATTCTGCTCTCTGTTGTACAGCAGCTCTGATGTGGTAATTAATTTTCTGAACATTCTTGATAAGCAGAGAACTCAGCCTTTGCTCAAGTTTTGTGATAAGCCTAGAAGTTGACATGTAGATTTCTGTCAACTGCTGTGACTTTGCCCTTTGATAAACAGTTTCTTTACACAGGATTGCTGCTTGCTCCCTTTATTTAATCTTTCCCGAGCCAGTGGAGAGATGTGTAGCAAATTTCTACAGACTGCCCCATCTTCTACAGGCTTGTAACGTTGTAAATTATTAACTCCAGAAAAGAAGGTCCAAGTCAGCAGATGTTAAACCATTCTGTTTCTGTTCCCATTCCACACTCCTGTACAACACACAGCTGAAGACTATATTTCATCTGTTTAGGTGATTTGCTTCCCACGCTGTACCCACCACCCATTTACAGGCAAGACTGAAGTTGTTCCTGTCCCAGCTGTAATCTTGAGACATCCTCCATGCTCATGCTGAACCTTCAGGACTGTTTCAAAAGGTCGTGTTTTGCAATAATCAGGGTATTTTCTGAGGCCTTCTGGTTTTTTGGCTTCCTTGGAAAGCGGCACCCTCAGGTCCCCCACATAGATGGAATGTTTCCAATTAATGGTCTTATCTGTACAACAAACCTCCTCCTGCCTCAAGCTCATCTCCTTGCTAATATAAAAATGTTGAAGTTAGCTGTAAATTCTGAAAAAGCCAATATTCAAGCCATAAGAGAACTGAAACAAATATTTTTGTCTGCATTAAGAAACTTGAATTCCCCCTGCAGCTCCCTGAACCACTGACAATCATTATACTTGTTCCTTCATGCATTGTTTTTGCCAATGTGTGTTATTAATCCTGTTCTTGCTGCTAGATGGATTTCAAACCATGCTATGGTTTGAAAAGCAAATTGAAATTAGCATTATCTAAACTTGTAATTAAAGCAGTATTAATTTTTCTTCACTGAAAAATTAAAGGGAAAAATCCCATACTTGGCAAAAAAAAAAACAACCAACCAACCAACCACTTCCACATTTTAAAGTCAAAGTTAATTATGAATTATGGATCATTTGAAATAAAGCAATACAAAAGTACCCATCAGGCCTGTATCCAAAGTAAAAATGAATTTATGACAAAGCTGATAGTGACCCATCATTTATAAGGTCTGTTAAATTCATCTTAGGCTGGGTTTCTGTGGAAGATGATTTATTAAACAAAGTATAATAAAATGTAATGAAATAGATTAAGTCTCTTTCTGAAATATTGTTATCCATTAGATCTGGTAAATTTAAGTCTGTTTAAACATGAAATATCACTTTAGCGGACACTCCAGCTCCTACCTATATGTGGGGTTGCTAATGCTTAGTTTCCCATGTTGAAAAATCTTCATCAGGAGAAGAGATGGCAGTAATGATTTTATTTATTTGGGAGCTTTAAATTAATCATCTTTAGGATATTTCAACAAAGCAAATCTTCTCTGCCTCAACGAAGAACATAGATTTCATCTCATTTAGATGCAGAAGTGTTGTCCCCTGGTTATCAGGGAAGCAGAAGGATGGAGTTACTGAGAGTTAATCTTCCAAAGAGCCTTGCATGTCCCACACAGGAGTGGGAGTGAGTGGCAGCACAGGAGATGCTTCAGGAGCAGCAGGACGTTGAGTCAGCCCTTCCCAGGCTGGTGATGGCCCGAGCCAGGAGGACCACGTGTTGAAGGGCAACGTGGTGGCTGTCAGGCAGGTGACAGGTTGTGCCCAGGGGAGGTTGTGGTGCCTGGGCAGGGCTGGCATTGGGCTGCCGAGTTGCCTCAGTGGAGCAAAACTGCCTCTAGATCTGACCTGGTGTGTGGTTACCTCTGCTGAAGGGTTTATGGGCTCCCCCACCACGCAAAGCATTTTCCTGAC
>JAYRBT010000037.1:12532540-12665071 GCA_036023395.1 Myiotriccus ornatus
ATAAACATTCAGGGACAGAGCCAGGCACACACATCAGAGGCTGGGAATGAACTGAAGGATGTGAGTAACCTCAGTGAAATCAGAGTATCCTTCACAGCACTCAGGGTATCTATTGCTGCCAAGCAGAAAGACACACCACACAGCTCAGCAGTGAGGAACAAGATCCTGTGCATCTCCTGCACACCCTTGGCTGGATCTCTGGTTACTAATCTGCTGCTACAAGTGCTAAGATTCATTTCCTGAAATAAATCTCTGGTGTACGGGCTTGAATGGTTTATAACCTTGCTTCTCTCTGTGTTCCAACAACATTAATTCTGTTGTAATGACTCCTGTAAAGATATCATTTGAATAGTAATGTTTTATCAGTTTTACTTTCACCTATTTTCCAGAATAATCCATTCTCTTATCTCCCTTTTACTTTTCAGCCTTTGAACATTTCTAAGCTTTAGTGTTTGTGCATAATGTAAAATTGCACTGCCACAGGAAAAGCAGTTTCTCTTTTTTAATTTATTCATAATTAAAAGTCTCGCGTTAGTGACAGTTCTCAAATCTGACATGACATTTTTATAATCTAGTTAATATCTCGAAAGGTTTCTCTGCACTGCAGACTGGGAGTTATGCAAATTAAAAAAAAAGAAAAGAAGCATTGCCTCAATGTTTAATCATAAAGCTATGACTGAAGAATTATTATTGTTTTTATTATT
The DNA here is from genome assembly GCA_036023395.1 of Myiotriccus ornatus. Classification (NCBI taxonomy): domain Eukaryota; kingdom Metazoa; phylum Chordata; class Aves; order Passeriformes; family Tyrannidae; genus Myiotriccus; species Myiotriccus ornatus. The sequence continues at coordinate 12,533,245 of JAYRBT010000037.1, forward strand.
GGAAAACCACATTACAGGGTTTTGCCAAAAGCAGGTGATAGCTCAGTACATTCTGCACTGCAAGAATTCCCCTTTTCCTACAGCTTGCTTTTGCAGGCAGATATAATCATGGATTCACTGCCACTGCAAATATACCTGGCCTTAGTCCAAAGCTGGTGCTGAAGTTAATAGAAAGATTCTGTAATGGACTTGGGATCAGGCCCTTTATAAATATAATTGACTGTCATGCTTTCCTCCCATTTATTTCTGTGCCTCTTGACATTCTCCACTGCAAGATCTCACACACACAGGCATGTTTGCACCCCGTGTGTTCAGCCCTGGCTGGAGGAGCCCCAAAGGTGCTAAATGGGCAGTTGGTTCTTTATGATGACTCTAAACTTTTAATTTTATGTCTCTGCAGTTAATTACCGAATTCTTATCCCTATATTAGGTTGGGATTCGTGATTCCCTCAGTGCCAGGGCAGCTATGAAATGCATCACTGAGGTAATCCACACATCTCAGTTATCCCTTAGCGGAGATTTGCTTTGGCAGAGGCAGCACAGGCAGTTCAGGATCTCCACAGCGCTCTACTTACAGTAAAATAAAATGGTTTGGTGGCATGAGGGGCTGGGAACTCAAAGCTCCATGCTGCTCTGTCACACTGCTGCATCAGGGGAGGAGGGAAGTACTGAGGTTTGGCCTTATTTTTTATGGTGGAGAGGAGGCAGAAGAGTTTTGGCCTATAGTTGGAACTCCCAGGACTGTCAGTGGAAAAGGATGGACAAAGATTGAGGATAGAGAATAGCCCAAAGGTACAGAGTATTTCGAAGAGAGGATTATGCATTCCTTATGCAATCAGTGCTCCATTAGAGCTTTCCTGTGAGTGAAAGCAAACAGTGGAACAGTGATGTGAGTGCCTGAGCTGAGCACCATGTCTCGAGCCCAAACCTGCAGCCAGATGATTAATGGTATATTTGCTTTCCTTGGCCATCCAGCCAGCAGTAGCCTTTAAGCTGCCATCATTACTGTGTCACTAGAGAGTCTATTATTGCTCCAATCTCTTACTCATTTTCACTCTGCTCTTTGTGATAATCAAGGGCCAGGCAGGATTCATTACACCGAGACTTTGACTGTCACAGAGTCCCTACAACGTCACACAAAACCAGGTGACTTTGGCCTTGTAAATAATTACTCTACACATGCCCAGGTGGCCCAAAATGTATTAAGTTAAGTTACCTGGTGCCTGTATTTGCTGAGTGTCTTATGTAACATCCAGAACTGGACAATTCATCACATCAGGAATCTTGTGCAGACTTGTGCAGAAGAGCTCCTGCCACTGCAAGCCTCGGGACAGCCATAAAAAACTGTCCTGTTTCTCTGGCTTAGAGGACATGGGATTTTATTTTGGGGATGTCTGCTGCCAGCTGATCAGTCGTGTCTTCAGACACAAGAGCTGACCTGAGGCTCTTTCTTTCCTGTCATTTCCCTTCATCAGAAATGAGTCATTGAGAGTGAAAGATGAAAAGTAAAATCAGTGCAAGGGAGCAGCGAAGTGCACAGTTTGTGTGTGTGTACCTGTGCTCTCAGCTGTAAAGGACTGCAGCTGAGTGCTATGAATTTTAAAGAGATAGCACACAGAAACAGAGCTCTCATTCCAACCCCACAGGGATGGAGCTAAGGATTATCCATGGGGAATGACTGACCACTGGTCTCAATCCTGGACTCTGGCTAACAATTCCTGCACAAGCTAAATAGCTTGTCTACCTTTTTTAGGTCTTACCTTGTAAAATGTACTTCCATTAACTCGGGCCAGGCTACCCCAAAATCAAAGGGAAGCTGTACAAGTCATTTCTCTGCAGTGATGGGTTCTGTCTCAGGGCTTCACCAGCGAGCACAGCAGTTCTCTGGAGTTCAAAAGCATCCGTGTTTGCTTGTTGCAATATCGAGCTTGTTGCTGCCTTGTGAGCTCTGTGCACTCAGTTCTCAGAGTAAAGCATGTTTATAATGTATTTGGGAAACCTCTTTCTCCAACTGTACAATCTCTGAGTTATAAACCTTCCCAATTTCTTATACAGTTGCAGTTTGTGCCAGGATACAGGAGAACTGCAAGAGCTATGCTAATGGCAAGGTCAGTTCTGACTGTGTGCTGTACAGAATATATATATTTATATAAATACATATATGTATGTGTTCATATACATATATACAACATGGATGTGTTCATGTACTGTAAACTGGAGTGACTCTTGAATATATAACTTTAAATGCCATAAATTCACTAGCTTCATAATAGTTTACAAATATATGATGGCAGATATTAATTTCCATTCCAGAATAATTCTTATATAACTGAGAAATACCTTTAGCATAATTTATGAAGGCTGCTTAGCTGATATTTACAGCAGCTGCAGTAAATCCAAGACGCAGCTTCAAACACAACTCACAGTATCTCCCTAAAATGTAACCTAATACTGTCAGCAATCGTCAGCTTTAAACAAATAACTCAACACAACACTGTACTAAATAAAGATTATGACAATCTAATGCTGATCTTCAAACTTGAGATGTTTAGACACAACTGAATTGATTCTTTTTCTTTTTTAAAAGAAGGTCATCCAGAAAAACAGTATTTCAGAGGTCAATCAGTTCACAGCCCCCAAACATATTTCGCCATATCTTAAAATTTCACTCCAGAAAGAGCATTATGACCATTTATCTTGTACTACCAAGAGGGTAACAGGAAAGATGATGCAGCATCTAAGTTTTGGTGAAATAAATACCAGTACTTTCACTGTTTGTAGAAAATATTTCCCAAACCTACAAAGTTTCACTGGGTTAGTTTAATGATAAACCCCAAACAGTCATTGCACTGTCTTTTACTGCATTTAACAAGATCACGTACCTTATTTTTTCTGCATACCCACCTTCTAGGTTTTATTTTCACATACTATTAGTGTTATAGTTACAACCACAATCCCAAACACCCTCAATCCCACCTCATTCCACCACAATTTATTTCTCGGTGGCCAAAAAGAGTTAAGGCCAAACCAGGCAGAGAAGGGAAGTGATGAGGCCCATGTCACACAGCAGCTCATGTCACCAGAATCAGGAAGATAACCCAGAGCCTTCTCTCTTAGATAACACTGTCATCAGAAATAAACACCAGCTGTAGGTTAACTGGTTGATGAGCACACACTGGTTTGCAGCAGGGACAAGTGACAGGTCTGAGCTTTCTCATCTTGTCATAACCGCTCCTTGTCAAGGGGAGAGATGTGTTGAGGGAGGAGGTGCTTTGCCTTTGGAGATCCATCTTTAAGCATGAGGGAAAGGGGACACCCTGGGGAAAGTGGATTCGGGGAAGAATGAGACAATTCCTAACAAGAGGAGGTGAGAAATATTTTCTATTTGGGAAAAAAAATCCCATCAACACAAATTCAACCCGAAAATGGACCAAATTTAATATTTTGATAACAATCAAATTCTAGTTCACTAGTAAATATAGCATTGCTTTTCAAAGCAAAGTCTCCTCCTTTTCCCACTCCCTCTTTTTAATTTGCTTAATCAATTTTGCCACTGTAAAGTCTGGAGGGAGGCCTTTTTGCTATTTTAAATGCCTTTATCTGGAAAGTCGAAATATGCTTTGTAGTGTTCCCCAAAGGTACTTCCAGAGGCAGTAGAAGGGAAGGCAACAGGTGAACTACACTGTGAAACTGAGACAGTTTCACAGGAATAACAACTGCACTTGCACACTCACTCATCCATCTTCACTAAAGTATCAACCAAGATAAGTGAATAAGTACCTCAGTGGTATCCCTGGCTCCACAAGTGCCAAGTTACCAGACCCAGAACATCAGGAGGCGAGTGCTAAAATTTAATTTTGTGTGCTCCGATTATGTTATTTGAGACAATGCCTTCACCAAGATATACATTAGGATCTCTGAGGTGAAACCCATATAAAACACAAAATATGGGAGGTTTTCTCATGCAGAACAGCTGTTCTGCTTTACCTGTGCCTCCAGGAATAGGGCCATTTTATAAATAGTTTTTATTTCAGCAATTAAGCAAGATGTCTCACCAGCAAGCTAATGTTTCAGCAGCCTGTATGATTGCCTTAATAGACTTCAAACTCTCTTTATCCCACTGCTTTGATCTGCCAATCTGGAATTATATCCCTATTTCTTAATGCTAAATGCAAATTTAGTTTTCAGGTTTGTCCCATCTTCACTTTGATATCAGATGGCTCCCTTTTTGTCCCTGCAGTACTGAGGTTCTGATAATGACTCACAATTAACCACATCTTTATACACCACTTAAAAAGCTGGCCTTGGGAAGATGGTATTTTAGAGAGGAAGAAGTGTAATAAATTGTGAAGTATATTATTATGATACAAGAAACAGCTTAGGTAAATAATTAGTGCCTTACCTTATGCCATGACAAGGTATGAATCAGAGGTAACTTGTCATGCTACAGCCCAAAAGAAGTGTTCAAGCATAACTTTAGATGTCCATGGGGGAGAAACAAATTACAGCCCGTCCTGTTGTTTATTTTTTATTCTCCTGGCTCTGCAGAAAAGAAAATATGATATTACAGCTGACTAGAATTTCTGATGGAATGCAGTGGGTCGTAACAAGTTTATCAGTTGAGCCAGAATCTGCCACCACTGGAAAAAAATAAAAGGCCTGCTTGTGCAAAAACGATCATTTCAGCAATCTGAGCCATTACATTTCCCTCTTCAGGGAGCTGAGCATGTACCCAGTGTCTGGGTTCAAATGGCTGTGCAATGGTTGGTTGCCTCCCACTCCCCAGGCTGGTTGGTGTTCTGATGATGATGTTACCAGCTCAGTAATTGGGAAGTGATCTCGTGCAGAGAGTGTTAGCCTAACGCTTAGCGAGATTAGTGATATAATTAATTGTATCTATTCAAGACATAACTGGCTGGTGTAGAGGGGAAATTGCTTTTCCTTCAGAGTAGGGAGAGCAGGTCACTGAGAAACATTAACTGCACCGCAGATTAGGCAAGGATGTAACAGGTTTTCCTACTGCACATCGAAGGTGAATGAAGACACTCGTAGGAGAAGGAACAGATGAGACTGTTGAAGAAGTGACCATCCCCTGAAGACCAGAGCTCTCTGGAACCTCACCCTCCAGCAGTGGCAGCTGTCACTGCACCTTTAACAAACACGGAGATGCAACTTTTTCTCAGATTTATGAACGATGCCTGCAGTGAATACACCTACACCTGCATACTTATGTATATAGGCATGTTCATGACCACAGAGAGTTCTAAAGAAGTGTTCAAAACCCAGATCACTGCACTGTTTTAGAAATATTTTATTTGGGTGACTAAACTGGCAGAACTTTGGTCTTGACCTTGTACATGGCTATTCACTATACACGATTTCCATTGTACTCGGACTTTCACCATACAGTGTCAGCAGGCACCTTTTCCAGCCCCTGAAAATAAGTCTAAACCACCGAATGTTTCAGGCAGAGATACCACTTTCTTTCAAAATAATACTTGTTAGTTTTATAACCTAAATTTTATGTCTTCTTTTTTTTTTAAAAAAAAAAAAGAAGAAAAAGCAGATGTTGCAGAGGTCTCAGTCCTTTTTAACTGGCAGGAGCATTGTCAGAGGAAAAGAAGGAAAGTGCAAAACTTTTAAACTACAGCGCTCTGGAAATAAAAAGGCTAGACTTGTGACTATTTATAATTATTTAATTGGGACTCTTCAGTTAATGCTGCATTAACACTTTGCATAATCTAATCTCTGCCTTACAGAAGTGCTATTTTAAGCTTTAAAATTTCATGTCGCAATTTTCAGGATAAAGAATTTTGATTGTAATGATAGAGCAGAGACTGGCTGAGAAAAGTGACACGAGACAAGAATGCAAAGCTGTGATTTCTCTCCCTGGCCGCAGCTTTCCTTTTGCACTACGCTCCATAGAATAAGGAGCAAAGAGTGAACCTGCAATTAGATTAATCCTACAATTGATTCCAAAAGGTTCAGTGGTTAAAAACAACTGTACAGAGCCAAAATTTAGAAAAAGAACCAAACACTATTTATGCACCAGTAGCTTTGTTAAAAAGAGAGGAAAAAAACCAACCCACCTTAAGCAAAGGAACAAGCCCAAAGTTTAATTTATATAAATTGTAGCCACCTGCTCCTTCAATTTCCAAAAGAAAGATTTTCCTGCATGCTATAAATCAATCTCTCTAGCTAAAGGAATCTCTGGGAGTCTCACTCATTTAATCTTCCATCTGAGGTTGGCAACCTCTCCTCTTCAACTTTATGTGTTATTAGTAAGTTAGGAAGTGATTGCCTTCAACCAAGCGGCCACCACCTGTCTCTAGACAACCGGATTCATACACACATTAAATGCAACAACACATTAAAAAAAAATAAATGTATAAAGGCAGAGGAATCTCAATGCTCTAATAAAATATTGATTGTTAATGTAGGGAACTGTATCAATGCCTGTGGAATGAAATTGTGACAGAGTCTGAGGAGCTGTACCTGCAGCCTTTTATGATCTCTCATTCGGCACTAAAGCATTTCCACAAGGTGGGTTTCCAGTTGATTGTCACCAGCACAAAATCAGTGAGTGTCACTTCAAAGACAGAGAAGTTAGTGGAAATAATATAAAGAACAGTTCAGTGTTGCTAGTTCGTAAAACCACTGAAATGAGGGCTTGCTTTGCTGTGCTGGATAGGAATAGGCTCCTCCACTGGGAGCTGGTTTTCTAAATCCAGTCACAGGGGACTCACATGATCCAAAGTGCTGCTCAAAGAACCAGACAAATATTTTTTTCCTCCAGCAGGTCATTCGTTGCCTCAAGCAAGCAAGTTTTTCTTTGCTTGTCTTGAACTGCTTGCAGGTCACTAGAACATTTGGTACTTAATTACTGGGCCAAATTCATCCCTTGTGTAATGCCTGAGACACGGAGGGAAAATGAACACTGCTGACTTTTAAAAAGTCTTTGTAAGTACTTTTAAAATATTTCCTCAAAAATACTTTTAATATGCTGTCTTGGAGGTACTGGTTGTAGTAGGATATATTTATGAACTGAAGGATGTTGGACTAGGACTGACAAATTTGGACATCTTTCTGTCACTTCTAATCATAATTCATTGCAAGGGAAGAGTGAGGGAGGGGAAGGGTTGGATTTACGAGCCACTGTTATTTTATGTCAGTTGATATTCTCCATGGCTGCTGCTCATGACTCAGATTTCTTTACTGTTTAGATATTTTATCCCTTAAAAGTATGCAAAAAGTGACTTGTTGCCAAGAGCTTTTACAATTTAAAACACGCTTGTGGCAGCATTGGCAGCATGAACGTGGTTATTTCCCTCTGAGCTGTAATACGTGTTATCAGTATTGGAATAGTTAAAGAAAGGATTAAGGAAAACATGTCCTTCTCTGAATTTGATGCACTGCAATATGCCATGAATGCCTGCTACAGATGTCAACTTTAAGACATTGAGAAGTAACCCCCAAACCCAGACACGCAGAAATCTTGACACCCATCAAACAATAACCATTCCCTGGCTGGAAGGAACCCTCAGATCCTCTCCCTCAGCTTGGCTTTACCCACCCCATAATATTACAGCCCACATCAGGATGAAAAAGCAGGGATTCCAGTTATCAGAGATATTTTGGAACTTTAGGTGTTTTCTCCCCTTTCATCAATAGCACTTTTGCAGATGGTAGAACATGTGGGAGATGAGAGCTGGTGCCTGCTGTTGTCGTCCCATTTCACACTGACTCAAAAGTCTGCTGTTTGATCCATGAGAGGTGATCAATTCCACTTTTAATACTTTTTTTTTTTAAAATGTCTCTTGAAGGTAGCGCCTCTAACCTTTCGTTTGCATTTTAATTAAACCTGATTGCTAAAAATTAAAAAGCTATTTGCTAAGATTAGCATAATTTAAATAAAAATTATCAAAACAAATTCAAATTAAATACTTTTTGTCATGATTTGCCAGTGAATGAGTATCTGAGGTCACATTCCTCCCTACTGCAGATGGGGTTCACTCCTTCAGTCCTGTGGAGTTCAGCATGATTCTGCCCACATATGACCCTAAGGCACCTCATGAAAACACTGAAAAATGCATTTTACTATCTGATAAGTGGCACTTTACATTCTGACCTGTATACTCTTCAATATTCTCATTTATACTGCATATTTGTTGTTTGTGGCTGATAAATCTGATTTATTAACTAATGCTAATGTATGCTATTTAGCTGCATAGACTCAGATTTTGTGCTGCATTGTCTAACAGTAACTGGGTGTGGGAACCCCTCTGGTTCTGCCTAAGAAGTGAGTAAGAAATCTAAGTTAAGGGCTTGGAGAAGAGGGAATTTTTATTGGAATCAATGATGCACACACTGAAATTAGTAGCGGCCTTGCTAATGGCTGGCTCAGCAGTGGGATTTATGATGATGCCTGGATGTACCTTTCAATCAAAATAAGACCATTGGCTTAAAGCTAAAAACATTTCTTTTTGGAAGAAAATTATCCCCGTTTATGGTTATGAGCTAACACATCCCTCTTATTACTCTTCCTCCAAATATTTTTACAAACAATTCTGTGACCATTTCTCCCTTTTTTTTTTTTCCCCCTCATATTTTCACAGTGCTGGGATCAAATCTTAACAGGAATTTTACTGAATTGTTTCTGATTTCTCAAGCAGTCCTTTACGGTGTGATTTTCTCCTTTTTATAAATTCTTCAGCATTTCCAGCTCCTACAAAACCAGACAGAAATTTTGAGGGCTATGCTGTAAATATGCAAGTCGAATTCCCTTAAGCATAAGCCAGTGTAACTTGGATACTGTTGTTCCACTCCAGTGATCATCTCATTTGCAGCCCTGGCCATGACTTTAGATGATTTTTTAAAGAGCAAAATGACAAATAATTGCAGGTAATGCTATGCAACTTACCATGAAATCAATACAGCAGAATGAAGAAGGAATATTAAAAGCAAGAGTGTTTTCCTGTTCACTGTGGAATCTAGCACACATCAGATACGTGTATGTGTTAAAGGAATAAAAGCATTTGACTGGATTATGAGATATTTGTTTTCTGTCTTAAAGATGTTATGCTACAGCAATAGCTGTAGCTCCATCAGGAGGCATTCTATCCTCATGTTCCATCTCTATTCTCTCAGGGCTTTCATATTTAGTTGTTGAATTGGAAAAGACTTGACCATAATCTCTCGTAACTATAAATACCAGTACAATGCAGAAGACAGAAAGGAAAAGGACACGGAGTAAAAGAAAGAAAACCATGATGAGAATCACACAGCAGTTAGAAAGGGTAAATCTCAGCTAGTATAGAAATGAATATGCTCCATTTTTCTCAGGATTTGCTTTGTCTTTATGATGACTGAGCCTCCATTTGGTTTTCGGTGACTTTTGAACCTAGAGCACCCAAATATTACAGTCAAAATGTTTATTACTGAAGATACTAATTCCACTGCCAGATAGAGAAGAACCTAACCCTTTTGTGTGCCAACAGCAGTGAATACTGTCTGTAACCCCAACAAACCAGTTCCACTGGAAAAGTCAGGACTGATTGTGAATGCCCTGATAGAGGAGTGATAGAACTTGCCAAAAAAATCCCTGTGCTAATGCAAGAAAACCCCTTTCAGAGGGTTACTACTGATAGTGGAGCTCAGAGACAGCTTTATTACAGTGGTGGGCAGAGCTACAATACTTCTACATCCACACATATAATCTGTTTGACTCAGGGAGAGAATTTGGTTTTATTAGACTGTGTTTAGAAATCTCAGTTTTTGTGGATAGAAGGTGTTGGAGAAAAACAAATGACTAATTTTTAATTCATACTATTTTGCCTTTCAGTTGTAGCACATGTGCTGCATAAGAACAGAGTGCAGAGGGATTTTGGGAGCACCCAGCTGCAAGAGCCCATAGTGGATATCTGCTTTATTCTATTTCTTTTCATAAACTTGAGTTAACTTCACGAGTATGGGTGTGATCTCACTGGTAGTTTCATAGTCAAGGAATAGCACCATAGAAGCTTGCAAATGTACACCAGTGTAAAATTAGGATTTATTAGATCCAGCAGCAGATCTGCTATTTGTTGCTCTCCAGTATTAACATTCAGAAGGGGAAAAGGCTTACTGACCAATTGTAAAAGTCTTACTTGAAGGTCAAGGTTTCTTTAAAAAAAAAATCAATTATAAAAGTATTATAAAATATCCACTTTCAACTTTTATGCCACTCACACAGTAGGTCAAAATGCAGATGGAGAAAATACTCCAATCACCTAATGCCAAACCAAGTGCTTCTTACCTAAGGATCTTAAAATCAAAGAAAAGAACTCTCTGCCCTTCAACACTCCCTAAGATTGTTCTGGAGGCAGAGAACAGGTCTCTAAGGAGAACCTTTACATCCAGAGACAGGTTTGTATGTCACTGCCTATAGGAGATGACACATACCATTGAAAAAGCTGTGATCTTCCCATTCATTCCTATGAGAAGGAAGGTTGAGGCAGACTTGAAAGAGCTCCAGCTGCGAGAGGGAATGGACATGATCTCAATGCAGATTTGGGATACAAGTTTACCCTGTTTTCAGAAGCAAGAATGATTAATGGAGTACAAGCATAGGAGACATGAGTGAACTTTAACAAACTCTGTGGCACGCTGAGAGATATGATTTGTGAGCTGTATTTTCTCTGTGGGCCTTTCCCATCTATGCATCATAAATATGCACACTGGCTACAAAATGAGACAGAGAATTCTGTTGTGGCCTTAAAATCTCTGATCCTTCTCCCTCTTCATCTTGCCTGTCTGCACGTCTCACCCTCTTCTTTGGATAATTTATGGGTGTATCATCTTTATAAGCTAAGCTTGAGGATGGAACATAAGAACCAGTAGCTGGACACTGTGAATGCCAATGAACTCCAGAACCCAGCTGCCACTCAAACATCTCTTATTCTTACCAGGTGTGACGTAGGTAGGGCAGGTGGCAGTTTTAACATGTACCCTGAGGAAGGAGCAGTTCGTAGCTGCCCTGAGAGGCACAGCAGAGATTCAGCAACTCCTCAAACTCTCATTCCTCTGAGAAGCTGACTTCTCCTGCATGCAGCTTCTTGAGCAGACTGCAGCACAGACTGGGAAGCAAGGCTCTGATCCCATCCATCTCTCCTGCTTGCCCACCCAGAGCAGCTCAGCACTCTCTGTTCTCTACTCAGGAGCTGTAACCACTGAACGAGGCATGACAGAGACACCGAGTGTGTCTGCACTCTCCTCAAGGTCCCTAAATAAGCCTGGGACAATAATGTTTACAAGAGTATTTCCTGCTCACAGGTTTGTAAATCTAGTTGGTTTTTGAAGCTCCCCTTTCTATCCCTGTTGGGTTTTGGCTGTAGGCAGAGCCTGTCGTGAAGATCAGCCCCTGCACACCGTGGGCATTTTTCATCCAGAGATTGTGTAAGAAAAAATATAAAATCTTATCCCCAAAGAGGTGCTGAGATCCAGGCTCTTGGCAGATGGTCATCTCCAGAGAAAGCTAACTGTGCTACCAGCAACGTGGAAACAGTTCTGGCATCCTGCCCCTTCTTTTCTGGGTGAACTGTGAAATCCAGGGAAGAGCTGACAGGAAGGAAATGTTTGCAGTGCAGGTCACAAGGGCTGCAACAGTCACACTGCAGTGCCTGGCACCAAGGTCCCTCAGCACCTCTCACTTCCTAGCTAAGGCCAGGGAATAATGCTTTTCAAACGATGGGAGGGGGGTGGGTTTGGTACTAAAAACTGCCCTTGACTGACTTAATTGCTGTATGATTGTTCCAGAAAATATGCTTAAATATATCCAAAAGGAATTTATCCCTGTTTCTAAGTCAGCACCGAGCCTCGTTGACTTCCAGCTGCAAATTTAGAGCCTATGGTGACTTAAAACCCAAACCAAACAAATACTGATCTATTACTGTTTAGCAGAGCTGGAGTGAAGAAATTTCCAAATGAAAAAAGGCTCTTAAGTCATCAAGTGAAAACAGAAATTACAACATAAAGCTTTTTTTTTTTTCCTCCTGAAAGAAATTACCAGGAAAATATTATCTTCCTTCAAACATAATTGTCATTTTTAATCCAGCTACGCAGAGAATACGATGTATTCAGATGGAAGGCCTTTTTGTCAACAGATTGTAAACCAATTTAAAAAAAAAAAGAAAAGAACTCTTTGATTTTAAACTGTAGATAAAAGTTAAACCCACAAAGCAGCTGAGAGGGAGCAGAACAATCAATCATTCCCCTACTTCCAGACGCAGCTAATTGCCTCCAGCACCATCTTAACACTATGGAACAAATCAGAAATCAAAAGCTATTTAATGTCAACACATCTAAACTACAGCATTGGTTTTCACCAAATTATTAGAAGGTAATTTTCTTTAATTCAGAAATGGAACCTGCATCAAATTTCAGCCTTACCTAAGCTTTGGCAATGCACCAGGAGAGTAAATGCCAACTCTGGTTCCATTTTATGAAAAGGGTATACTTTTTTTTTTTTTTTTTCTGAAGATGCAAAAAATGTTTTTGAATAACAGAAAAATCACCTTCTGCTTGTTTCTATCAGATCCACACTGAGGAGCTCCAAATTTCTTACAGCAGAGGGCTGTGGGATGCACACCACAGTTCTTAGGCAGTTCGTTCCAGTGTTCTTCGTAACCAGCTGTGCCTTTCACCCCTGGGGACACACATGGCTGCACTATGAAATGGAATGATTAGCCAGGAATATGTTTAACCAGGAATTTTCATTGTACATAATAGCTCGTTGGCCATTTTATTTCTCTGACTTTAGTGCTCTCCTTCCAGACATGTACATTGTGCAGGCACCTGCAGCTGTGTTTAAAGCAGTTCTGTTCCACACAGGCAGTCTTTGTTCTCAGCTTTGTTTCAAGTATAAAAGTGAGTTGTGGGTTGGTAAAACATACCCAATACATCAAAAGACTGCAATTATTTAAAAGCAGCAGTTTCCAAATAACATTTTTACAGCACAGAATTAACTCCTTGACTATTTCTGACATGAGATCATGTTTTGGAGACATTGCAGCGATTGTCTTTTGAACCCAGAATGATTCTACCTCACTGTGTCCAAAGCCTAGAGTAGGAGAGCCTGTGTGTGAGGCAGAGGGCAGGAGTTACAATCTGCTCTCCTGTGGTTCCCAATGTACTGCATTCTACTACCAGCATGATGGCTTTTGTATCTGCAGTGTACCAGAGTGCACCATTTCATTAAAGGGATACTAAAGGGACTCTGCTGCCTTTCTCCCCTTTAAAACATGTCTAAATTACTTCAAAAGCCAGAGAGCAAGCAAAATCTCTCCCAATAGTAGTGAAATATGTGTCAGAAAAGAAAATAGATACGAGTGTCAAGTTTTGGAGAAGTTATTAAACAACAGAGAAAAATGGAGTCATGTCCAACAAAAAATTCAACTGAAAGCCCTCATTACATTAAACACTTAGATTTTTGGAGTGTGCCTCATAAAAACTCTTTTCTGGAGCACCTTCAGTATCATCCCTTCTCTCCTGGAGTACATTGAATATCTTCACCTCTCCCCAGCCAGCTCCCTGTTCCTGCATTGCCACGCTCACACCTTCTCTTTGTCTCTTCCATTGGTTTGTGTTCATCAGTACTGGAACCCCCAGCCAGTGATCTAATTCTGTGCCAAGGGAAATGCAGGTGGAAAGGGCAATGATTACCATTGCTTATGCTGGCCATGGTCTAGGCTTGGGTTTATAGAGCACTTTTGAGGTGTACAATGCTCTGTGCATGTGAACACAGCCTAGAACAGTGAGGCTCTGGGGGCAAAATGAGGATAGAGCTGTGGAAAGCAAAGGTGCTTCCACACGTCACATGAGATGGCAAAAGCATCATTGCAGCATTTTGAGGAGTGCCTGGACAGTGCCCCAGGCAGGCTGTGAACCTGCCACTTAAAACCCTCCTTCCAGGGCACACAGACACCCAGGTTTGGTGTCATCCAAAGGAGGGGACATCCAGGGACACGGGAGAGCAACAGCAACAGCTCCAGAAGAGCCAGTCCCACGGCACAGCCTAAGGCAGGCACCATGAACAACCCTCAGAAACTGCATCTTTTTCTCTCTGGGCTTTATTTGAAGGCCCTGTGAAATGTTTAGAATAGTGCCTAACTTCTGGAAGGTCAAAGATGGGTAAAATAAGTATCATGAGCTTCCTTCAACATCTTTAGCTACGTGGGTGCCCTGGGAAATGCTTCTTAAGATAATTAATTAATCAAATCAACAATTAATTCAAATTTTTATCTTTTCAAGATAGAGATCCTCCACAGATTTTGTGGGGAACAAAAAAAAAGTAGGTTTCTTTTTGTCTTTTTGTGTGTGTGTATGTGTGCCACAGGTTTTGCAGAATTTGGCAGCTTGAGAAGCCTGACATGACTGCAGTGATTTCTTTCTAAGTTTTGCACTTCAAATTCCATCCTTTTCTGCTTAAAAAAAAAAAAAAAAAAAGTCTTGTCATTAATTTTCTCACATTTTCCCCAAAATGTGAGGGCTTTTTAGCACTCCTCTTTTGTTGTCATATTACAAGTCTAATTGATGCTTCTGTCAGGCCTGGGGGGCATGACCAGCATACAACGTTCTCAGTCTCAGCACATACTGTCAGTTCACAGGGACTGAAGACAAGATATTAAAAATTGAAGTTAACAGAAGAAAAACACTTAAAACTTGCTTCATTATCCTCTGAGAACAGTGAGCATCTTTTGATTGGATTCAGCAGACTTCAGGTCAAGCCTGTAGAGCATCGACCAACAGATGCTTGGTGTCTCTACACCTTAACCAACACGTTACCACGGGAGAGAAAACCTCTTTTTTTGGTACAGGTTAGTCAGCTACTGCTGTATCTTTTTACTATCATGTACTTTGGTGCCTGGAGACTGCCACATCATTCACCTTCCCTGAGTAACTCATTCATTCGATGGGAAAATCAAACGAGTATCCCTGATTATGTCTCAGCTCCCTCCCCTTTCCCTCACCCCGATTCTGTACTTAATCCCATAGCATTAAAAGAAGTGCTATCACTCACTGGGTCCTACTAATGCAACAAATGAAAAGTGCCTCTCAGAGGAAACAAACACACACCTTCAGCAGTTTAAAATGCCATTCATATTTATGCTGCAAGACAAGATGAACTACATTCATCTGAGATGAGGAGCTAATGTAAGGTAGGTCAAATATCTTGGGCTCTCAGATCTGTGAATCCATGAAATATGGATGCTTTTGCTTTGCAGAGGATATTCAAATAGCTAAATTAGGGTTCACTTCACCTCCAGCACCTTCATGTGTTTGTTGGAATTCCCTTGACACGCATCCCAATGTGCTAAGGTAAATATATTCATAAAGATAGGATTGTTTGTAGAATAAAGGGAAAGCTTCTATTCTGGACAGATGTTTCTCTTTTTGGTGTTTGTATATCATTTACTTTAGCTGGAACATGAATTGACAGCAGACAGTAGTGCTAAACAGTAAGTCAGATTATCATGGTGATAAACTTGACACATACAAAGCTCCAGCTGGTTTTTAGGGTTTTACTCTTAAACTATTTGAGTCAGTGGGAAAACTGCCTCTGACTTCAGTGGGCTTCTGGATCAGGGCTCTCCAGAGAGATAATTTCCTGAAATAAAACCCAGCCGATTTCAGCACAAACATCCCTCTGGAACTGAACTTAATTATTGCTTTGACAAGCCTGTACATCTTCCATTTCATCACGGATTTAGTGAGAAATTCTATGATGCTTCCTTTCTTCTGCAAATATTTAAATACATGCACTATTTCGTTATTACTTTTCTCTCTCTTGCTCTTTTTTTATAATTCCCTGCACAGGATATATGCCCCAAAGGGATCAAAACAGAACAAGGATAAATGATAGCTTATTAAAAGAGGAAAGGGAAATATTTTTCTGATTGCTTCTTTACCTCTCTGTCCACTGTTAAACCCTGCTTTAATGGCCCTTAATGATCAATTTTGTCATGAACTGTGAGGCACTCACATGACATTGTTGACCTAATTTTTAGTTAGCAATACTTTGCTGCATAGGCTTACAAGATAACAACCTTTTCCAGTCAATATGGGCTGGATGTGTAATCAGCCAGCCTAAATGGGGAGTCTGTCAGCAGACAAAGCACTGCACTGGAGACTGAATGGACAAGAAGGAACAGAGTGAAGGGAAGCATAATTAAATATGCTGGAGCTATTTTTGAACCTACTGAAATAGAAGACAATTGAATGGAAAAGAGCCAGGAGAGATTAAGTTATGTTATAGATGGACAAGAGAAGTTGCATATCAAAGGTATGGACCCAAGCATTGCATGTTGGAATTCTGGTAAAAGTGCTGCTTGCAGCACCACAGATTGGGGTAATCAAAGAGGAAATGGGGTTAGCAAAGATGATGGAAGCTGCCAATGGACCACACAGCCATGAGACCTTCAGAAAGAATAAGAGTGAATAAAAAAATAGGCATGAGTTCCTAGGGGAAAAAAAAAATCACCCCTCCCCCCCAGAAAAAAAAATCACAATATAGGTCTGCATTCTGCAGACTTTGGGCCCTTAATGCCATGGTATGGAGAAAGCAGCTGTGATCTGTACCTGGGAAACACTAAACCAGCACAGTGGTTGTTACCAGCCTGCGTGACATTGATCTGTGATTTCTGCTGAGATTACCTCTGCTTTCAGGTGTCTGCAGCACAGGATTAATCCAATTGTGACAGACAAAATGACATTGTTACACACCGAAACTGGCTGCCTGGTCTGAGAATTGCATTTTGATGTGAATTTTCAGTTTGTTCATCAGTGCACAGCTGTACTCATATTGCTGGATAAATGCTCAGTTCAGTGCTAGTCTTTGCTGAGCTACTTCCAGTAGCTTGAAACCGAACTGGCTGTACGTGCCCTTGTGCTTTGCCTTAATCTTTGAGAAGACACAACACTACTCTAAGAAGTTCCTTTGATCTCAATCCAGTCCAGCAGGCAGCTTTTAAGCTGTAACACGTTATCTCCAAGCCTAAGCGAGGCTCACACTACACAGAGCAGGCAACTGCAAATCAGAAAGTGTAAATTGTGCTGAGGAAGAGGGATGCTGAAGCCAACACCCCTCCTTTTCAGTACAGTCCCACACACTGTAAACAACTGTAACACAGAGCTGTCCAGTACAGCTTTCTGTGGATCTGGGATTGAAGTCCATCCCAGACTGGCTGCTCGGTTTGGAATCCAGCTTTAGCCAATATTGGCCATTTCCACAGCCAAGAGAGAGGGAGGAAGGTACTTCCATAAGGTTACTCCCGTGTTTTGGGAACCTTCCACTGGGTCTTGAAGGAAGCTGGGTGATGTGCTTAGTATTTTTAGGTGGTGAAGTTAAAGAAGTCATCCTCACAAACTTTCTGGAAAGTTCTCTTCCCTGGATTTATGCTCCTGTTCACAGAAGGGCTTGCTTGGGGATCACTGCAGACAGTGCACAATGAGTGCTGAGCTAAGCAAGAGGACAAATTTCTGCCAAGAACCAAAGCCAATGTATAGTGTCCAAATGAACCCTTAAAAATTGGTTCCTATGCTTTAGTCTTTTTGTACTTTTTGAACTGAATTACTTCTTTCCAATTTCCCACCCATAATTTGATTATTACAGGTAATATCTATGATTATAATTTGTAAAAGCAAAGAATTATAGGCTAAAACACTTGAACCTAATTTTCTGGAGTTTTTAGTTTGGCATAATCATTGAACTGAACACAGAAAATTAGGAACGTGCTATTTAGCTATTTCTTGTTCAAATGGGATCTTCATCAATTAAACCCCTTGTAGGTACTTGGATGAACTATGAAGTTTGTAGAGTTTATTCCAGATCATAAAAATAGATAAAGGAAGAAAACCTACAAAATCAGCCTTCCTAGAGAGAATAAGTAAAAATGGCAAGCACTTAAATTTTCTTTTAATAAACTATACAGTAATATTTATTTAATGATTGCCCAATTCAGCTACTGTAACATTCTTTAATAACTCATAAAGCATATTTTATGCCAGCCATGAGATTTAATGTCATCACAGGGGAAGGAAAATCTACCTTGGCATGAAGTTTCTGAAAGCAACGGGGAAAAATGAAGCTGAGGTTTTTGGAAGGGGATTTTTTTTTTTTTAATTGAGTTAAATGCTTTCTATCACCTTCTTTGTCTGTAGCTGTAGCCAGGCAGCCATTATATGCAATTCGAGTCTGCCAGTTGAAGAGCGTGATGCACATTAGAGTGGGTAAAAGTAGTTGTGAGCAAGTTAAATTTAGCCCTTATTACCTGCATTATGTTAATGCCTCTAGGTGCTAACAGATTGAAACCCGTTGTGATAGACACTGTACAAGCACATAGCAAGACAGGAGCCATTCAGGGCATGGACTGAATCAAAATAGACAAGACAGAAAAAGGTAGGAGGCTTGGAGATGAAAGCAGAGAAAAATAAAGAACTGGCAGAGCCAAGGGAAAAAATGGCTTTTTTTCTTTTTTTTTTTTTTGGCAAAAATATATTTCATCTATAAGTGAACATTTGTCAAAAGCTTTGTAAAAGCTTTTCATGAGTGACATTCTTCCCTGGGCACGTAGAAATACACACACCAGTCAGTGCAGACCATGTACAAACCTGATCTTCACGGATTAAAAGAACTGGATCTTTGGTCTCCTAAAGAGTGACCTCATGACCAAGCTGCTGTAGTTCCTTCAAGATGGTTTTGTGAAGACAAAATAGTGAGGTTTTTCGAAGCTTCACAGGGTTTCATGGCACAGGAAACAGATTTTCAAGACATTTCCCACCAGGAACATCAACCTGCACCCCCAGAGGCCTCCCCAGACCTAAACCCAGCCCTGAGCTCTCCCTGTGTACTCTTACACTTCAGAAGCCCTCTTAATTTTCTTTTCTGACCTTATTAAGCAAATAGCTGCAAGTTTGTAAACTTTTCTGAGCGTAGGCCCAGGGACTCTGTTGTTGTTAGAATTAGAACCCCTGGTGAAACATCTCCCTGTAAACCAAAATTACTTGGTAGATCATACTTATAACAATCACTGAGCTGTGAAGTGGCACAGTGATAACTTGAAGCTGTGATAATGGAAGCCTGGAAGAGAAAACTGTTGCTGGTCTACTGATTATGGTCATTCTTTGTTTTATTTAACAGCTAAATACTTGCACAGAATGATTTAATACGAGGAGAACATGCATGTGTGTACATATCAGATTAGCAGCTGACAAGCTCTATCACACTGTGGCTTTATTTCTTTGGCTGTTCTAAAATTTCCATTTTAATGTCCTTGCAGGTGACTGTTGCACGGTGACAGACAAGAAGAGCATTCCCATGTTGGAGAATTTGGAATGGATGTCATCACACAATGGTTTGAGGCTCCTCTCTAGCCTTGCACTGCAAGGATGTTAAAACATTCTCCCCCAGGAACAGCCTAATTCCCCACCACAGCAGCAAAGTGCTGTCATTTTGGTGAGTTTTGTTTTGAAGCTTATACAACAGCTGATGGCATGCCTGGAGGAAGGCAAATATCTCTGAACCGTCTATGTTTGCCCAGAACTCCCACATTTCAGCAGAAGAAAAATGGAAACTTCTTTCCCCGGCCCCTTTCCGATCGTGGTTGTGCTCCCTGGGTGCCTGTGAGCCTGTCTGATGTCACCACAGGGGACGTTATAAAAACGGATGCTTCAGAACCATTTTCCTCTGGCAACTTAATTTTAACAGTGTTTGCAACTTCACTGAGCTTAGTAATGGCAGTGGGAAAGCCTAATGAATACAACTCTGGGCTGTGTCTTGGACCCATGGATGGGAATACACTTTCTGCAGTACTGGAGTACAAGGATGGATGGAAAAGTGATATGTAATATTAAAGTATTAACATGTAAGTTTTGATATTCTGTCACGTTTCTCCACCTTGTCCAACTTGGTTGAAAAGCATCAATAGAAAAATGAGCTTCACTGGGTTTATACAACCAACTCTGTCCCTTCTTCTGTCTGACAAAACTGCATCCTGTCATAGCCACATGCTGACATCCTGTTAATGTATAGAAATGTGCCATCAAGAAAAGCTAATTGCAGTCTAGTCCCAAGAGCAGAATAAGGTATGAAACAGTGAATGTTTTTTTAATAAGCTCCTTTTTTTTCTACAGCTGCCAGGAAAATGTTTATGATAAAAAAAATCTGAACTTAGAGCTGCCCTCCCTCTGCTGAGGTTGACTTTGCATCCCCAGCCCTGCGGAACCCGAACAGTCCTTACACAGCTCTAACTGCATTTACTCATCCAACCACCCAGCTTGTTCTTGGTGACGACCTTGGGTGACTGGGGACAGCAAAGGGAGAACTCACGACAAGACACAGTTCCAGAGCACTGCCAGTTCTGTGCAGGAAACAATTTTTCTGTAATTAAGTACTGATAATAATCAAAGAAGCCTTGGCCTGGCCAGTACCTTTCCTTCATTTTCAATTTGCCTTCCTAACTAGTTCTTTAATTTTTATACATTTTTAAAGAACTGAATTACCAAAGGTAAAGGGGTCTAATATGGACACTGAAATCAAAACAACCCTGGAAAGCAAAGCATTTGAAACTGTCTCAGTTTGGAGCTGAATACGTGCCAGAACCAAACAAGTTACAAAGCCAAGGTGAGTACCAAGAACATTGCTTTGCAAATTTCTGTAGTGGGTTATGTGGCCCCTCCTCATATAAAGGCCTCCAAGACCTCAATTTATTTGTCCTCACAACATATTACACTTGGGAAAGTGAAGAAATATTTCTCCATTCATTAGTCAGAGAGAGACAGAGAGACCAGACCAACACAGAACACATGTAGCCACTTACTTCCCATTGAAATGGCATTGACGGAGAACTAGAACAGGTAAAATGCTTACATAATTTATTTACCTATATTGCTATTACCAATAAAACTGAACAAAAACATACTAGGGAAAAACACTATGAGCATCTGCAATATGAGAGCTCAGCAAAGATGCATCAGAGTAGGTACCAAACACACTCCTTCATTTGGCATGCCCTGACCCTTCGTGTTTCTTAGTGACTGATTAATATTTATGCAAACCACCACTTCAATTAGAAACCTGGTGGGATTAATTGGATGGAAAAATACTTGCAAAGCAGCACATAAAGGAAAAACAAAATAATCAAAGAGAGCCTTTCTTTCTTTGTCTATTGCCACCAAAATAATGCAGGCAGTTACAGGTTTGGTAGAGGGCTGTACCCCCTAAAGTGTTTCAAACTAATAACCTTTGAAAGGGATCCGCAGCCTTGGAGAGGCAGCAGGGATTCACAAGGGAATAAGATTTGATTTAAGATGAAGCCTGGCTCACGTGCTCATTAAAGCAGCCTTCTCACCAGCAAAATGTCACACGATCACAGACATCCTGGATACTCAGAAAAATCTCCGTTGCGATTATTTTACCCTCTCAGCCCCACGGGCTGCATGAAGTTGCATGAAGTGAAGGTGGTGCCTTAATCCTGGAATTCAGACCATTAGGAGTGGGAGCAAAGAGCCACACTGCTGCCTACCCTGTGGTTGTGTGGCCTTGTGTAAGGATTGTGTGCACAGGTACAGCAAGGGGCTTCTCATCTCAGCTCTGCTTTTTTTCCCATCCAGCTTCTAAAGAATATCCCACAGAGGGTTCCATTAACATTTGGGGGGTGTGTGCATTCAACAGGCTGGTTCATGTTTAAAATGGTGTATGAAGAGGAAAAAGAGAGAGCTTCAAGTGACTTCAGGGTAGATTAAAGCCCTTGCTGCAGACTCCATGCCATGGAATTCCTTCTGCTTCCTGACTACATTCCAGTGAGTTCATGTAACACCTCTTCTACAGATCACAAACTTTCCCAGTAGCAGGAAACTCAAGATCACAGACAGGAGACTTCACTTTTCCAAAAAGCAATTATCCACTAAAGGCACCCTAACTCTACCTAACTTTGTCTGGTAGTCCTGTTCTCACCAGAATGCCACTGTTGGCACACTTAGGGCAGAATTTTGCCCACAACCACAGAAAAAAGGAAGAAATTGCTTGCTGTGCTTTTTAATGTTACCACTATATTTAGACAAGGGCTTGACAATAGTTCAGTTGCAAGATAGTTGTGAAGAAACTACTTTCACGAGGCACAAACTCACTAGCAGGTGGTCTTACCTAGAAATTAAATTCTCCATAGGCTCATACCCATGAAAATAAAGATGCAATAAGATATTAGATCTCTGAAATTAAAGTGAACATTTTAAACATATATTTCTGGTGGTTTTTAAAGTTTTTCATTTATATCTCCAGCAATCCATCACATAAGCTAAAAACTGAGCCATGAAGTATAATATTCACCATTGAGCCCTGCAATACTTGCTGCTCTTATTTACACCCAGGAGGCCTCAGGTCACAATCTGATGTGGAACCAATGCCAATATCTGTGGGATGGATATAGAGTCATCAGTTTAAGGACAGGCAGAGCCAAGAAATAATACATATTGTTAATCAGTGTGGCTCATCCTGTCTGGGTGACCAAAGACAATCCCCAGCCTGTCAGCAGGGATAATGCCACACAAAGGGGACAGTCCACATGCTCAGGGGTGCAGTTCAAGAAAGTACATTTAAGCAAGTGAACACAGTGAAGGAGGATCAAATACAGAACAAAACAGGAGGTTTTGTCTTGTTTTCCATTAGAACTCTCTTTACCTACATCATCTGTCAGTGTAAAACATGGTCATTTTTCCATAATACTTTAGATAATTGTGTATATCTCTCATTTTCTCTTTGGGCACGGGGCTTTACCTGCCCAGAGCGGTGCCCACTGATCATGTTTTGGCTCTCATTCTCCAAGTGTAATCCTCTTCAGAAACAATGAACCTGGATCTTCCATCAGTTTTCCTACAAAAATTCTATTAGAGAAACTTTCTGACCACCTGCATCTGAGTGAGAAGCAGGACTTAATCCCCTTCCACATCCATGAGCTTCCCAGTCAGATTCCCAAATAAATACATAAAAATCAAAGAGATTTCTTGTAAGAAGTCAAGTCCCTTTCTTCCCCTCATTGCTAAAACACTGGGCCAGTTGCTTGAAAAATAAATACCACCTCTCTCCTCTCCCTTTTTTCTTGCCAATGGATCATGTTTTTCCTCAAATCCTGGCTTCAAATACCGCCACACCAAAACACTGCATACACAGTGTGAATAAATCAAAACTTCTAAACAACAACAACAACAAAGTTTCACACTAAATGGAAAACTCAGCTTCATTCTGCTGTCCTTAGAAATGGTTATTGTGGATGATAGAAATAACTGTTTGTCAATGGAAAAAAATTTTATGGGGTAAAATGTCTCAGCCTAAATTATTCAGCTAATGTTTATTACCTCTGCAAAATGGAATAAAGAGCCATGCGATGCTGCCCCGGCTAAAGCAATTTTGCTGCTGTACCTACAGAATTGGTGTGAAATGTCTCCCTCAAGACAGCACTCAGAACTTCGGATTCTTGGAGAAAGAGCCACTGCAGAGGCACTTGCATAGTAGATTTGAAGAGCTTGATTACACTCTGGTGTACGCTGCTTTTTCACTCTTGGCAGGGAGTTTGGAGCTGTCTGCACGAGCTCAGAATTTTATTTGCACGGTTCTGCTGCTGGTTTTAAACAGTTTCTTGCAGTGCTGGTTTGTTCTTGCTGCCGTTTGGAGGTGTTTTCTGCTTTGATGGACAAGATGCTGGGTATGTGCTTCCTCTTAGCAGCACAATTCACAGATTCCTCAGCCTTCTTGGCATATCAAGCGGGAAATGGCTTATTGTGCACTCTGTGTACGTGCGCTAATTTTGGCAACCTTCGCACTCAGCATAAGGAATGTAGGATGCCTTTGGCTATGTGCCCTCCTCAGCCCCTAAAAAAAGGCACCTTGTCAGTGGTTAGCAGAGCTGTCAGGGTAGGAAGTTTGCCTCTCGGCTTCTGCTGAAATGGCTTCACTTGGAGTGGGTTTATGGAGGGGTTTTCTACCTGAGTCCCGCTCCCATGTGAGCTGCTTCAGGTCCAAGAAGGTCAGGGGAAATCCTGTTCCTTGCACAATCCAGGATCCACCCAGGCTGGCTCTTTGAATTTCGTCTCCTCCTCTGCACTTCCTGCTGCTCCTTTCCCGCTGTGTGACACACAGGTGTCCCTCCCCTGCTGTCACACCAGCTCAGGACAGCAGCTTTCCCTAGGTGCATAACTTCCTTTCCCACCTACACGACTACTTTCTGCTTAAACAGCAGATGGAACAGGGCTCTGCGGGGAAGGAGGGCTCTGACACAGCTTTAAATCCCACACAGACAATACTGTTTTCTCTCTGGGCTGCCCACCACCAGGAGCTGCCTGGCACTGCCTCTGTGCTCGCACAGGCACCCTCCTCCCTCTGTCCTCATTAGGAGTGTGTGGGTGCTGCTCTCCAAGCTTCCCCGTGCCCATTCCGGCAGTTCCACATCGTTAGTGATGCCAGCAGGTCTCACAGCACCCTTCTGGCTGTCCCTCTGCCGCCACCACGCACAGTGGAGCTCAGGGAGAGCACAAAAAGATGCTGATCGAAACACACGGATATGACGCCTCAAAAGCTCAGATATCCCTGCAGCTCGCACAGCTCCCCTCCAAAGCTCCCTCACACACATATATACACGTACATGTCTATATATGGGTTAGTTCTTGGATGGATCAGTCATCCATAGTGCTAAAATGCATTTGACTACCAGATAAAGATGAGGATTTAATAGCCCAAGTGTGTGTTAGAGTAAGAGATCCACAGGGCAGGACTCATCTGGAAAATCTTTATCCAAGCTGATCTAAACTCAGAAGTGAAAAATCTGCTGTTGGCAAAAGACCTCATTTTTTTGGGAGTGCTAAGTGTCTGTCATCCATCTGTACTTCTTTGTCACCAGGCATTCCTAAAAATCTTAAGCCAAAATGTATTTAATATGCTTCTGTAGACCAGTCATGGGCCATTTGCCATAGTTTTAGAGCACAGCAATGAGCTATAGATCATATTTTCTGATCCATTAGAAGGGATTTAGCTGTTCAGTCATTATGAACTTTGAAGGGGACAGGTATGGTCAAGTACATTCTGCTCTTTCAAACACCCCTGCTCAGCATTACTAATCAAAGTGCTTAAAATCAGAAAATGTTAATATTGGGAACACATATATCACCACAGAACTACTTTCTTTAGTGACTGATCACATCCCGTGACACTGCCACAATCTATTTAAAAGGGATGCCATTTTTGAACCACGGCAGAAATCAGAACTTGTGCCAAAAATTGTTTAATTTTAACAGTAAAGTTTTCTGTAGGCTTTCCCATGTGGATGATGCAGCTTTTCCCCATTGTAACTACAAAATCTACACACATACTGACAAGGTGATAACCTGCAGGATCATAATAAAGATGTTTGAAAACCTGGATCCACTAAATGGGAGATTTTCTACAGTCTCCAACAGCACTAGGATTCACATCATTGTTAGCCTAAATCCTCTCAGGCAAAACAAGTGGGTTTGACACATCAAAAATATGAGCCAAACTTAATATTGCTACCTGAAATACTGGAATTTTTTTTTTCCTAATTTTATAAGGAAGAAAAGATCAGCATCACTGTTGAGGGATTTTTGACATTATAATTGAAAAATCTGAGAGAGCAACTAGTACAGTTTTCAAGTCTATATGTAAAAGAGATGCAAAGCTAATGTCACCTATTTAGGAAAATTTTAAAGTAAAAATCGCACACTCAAAGCTTGAGGTAGACAATCATTTTCTCCAGCTGTGGCAGAGGGTCACTATATTCCTCTTGTTTATTACCTGTTATTTAGCTGAAGAGGTAAATAAATAAGGAAACATGACATGGGATGTAACCTACAAAGAACTAATGCAAATTTCTACATTGAAGATCGACCATTTTTACAAGTGCAGAGTGAAAGATACAGGCTGGTCCCTTTTCTGCAGAAAGAAAAACCCTGAGATTATAGGGAGTCAAAAGGAGAATATGAAGCAAAAGTTTGATAAACCACACGGGAAACACCAATAGTAGTTTAGCTCCAAGCCATGTGACATACCAAGTCATTCTCTACTCTCCTCTGACTGCATCGAGCTTTGGAAACTACACTTCAGGTAAAAAGTTGCCTCATTCCTGCAGTGAGAAAGATCAAAGCACTAAACTTAGGAGGTGAGGTTGAAAGATCTGGGGCTGTGCAGACTAGAGAAGAGATGGCTAAAAGAGGGGATAACAGCCTTCAAAGTACATAAAAGGCTGCTGCAAAGGAGAAAGGGAATAAGCAGTTTTTGTGTGCTTATTTTAGGGAGGAGCAATAGTAATGGGCCTCATCTGCAACAGGGGAAAATTAACTTAAACAGAAGGAACACTCTGTAAAACTAAACCCTGAAATAGACTGTGTGGGGAGATGGGGAATCTCTGAAGTTTTTAAGGAATGTGTCAGGCAAACATCTGACACAAATTATACAGGTGTATTTTCTGTGGATTATCTACGCCACAGAGCGAAGCTGGGAAGCCTGGAAACACTGTACAGACATAGCAGACCACCCCAAGGTCCTGCCAGGCTTGGAGGATCACTTCACCATCACTGTGGGCCTGGAAAACAGCCACAGCAGTCCAGCCTTGGGAAAGCCCTCTGAGGGTGCTCTGTTAAGAGGAGGTTGACCAGCAAAACCTTAATGCCTGTCCTGCCTTGACTCCTGTGACTTGGACACTGATATGATCAGAGAAAGAAATACATCCATCCTCAAGTTGGGTCTATCAAATGGAATTGTTGTGGGCAAAGCCAGGAAACAAATTATTCATGGAAGGGTTGCTGCTGATGTGAAAATGGGCTGCAGAAGAGCATGGGAGAAAGTAGCTTCTTTGCTTAAGGGGGTTAATGCTCCAGGCTTGTCCCAGTGACAGACATTCTGGTTACATTCCTTCTGGAAAAGATTTCACTGAAAACATCTGTGAAGAGTCACCCCCAAGAAAGAGCAAGACCTGTGATGTTAATGCCTACAACACCATTTCTATGATGGTGCTTCCCTCCTCCACCATGCCCTGACTGTGAATTTGAATAATTTATACAAGATGACTTGACAAGGGAACATTAATGGGACAATTTACCACCTGAGAAGTCCATTAACAGGTCATTAATATGTACCCTGCAGTGTTCTGCTCTTACGACTTTCTAGATATTTCATATTTTTAAAAAGATTATTCCTTTTTTTTATTATTATTTTTTTTAAAGCAAGCAAAATTTTTTACTTTCATTTTTTCTCCCTTCCTCTGCATAACTCTTTAGGTTGTAGGGGAATAACAATTCACCAAAAGAGAATGATAAAAAAGGGTTAAATAAGAGCAGCAGCTTTCTGTTATTCTGTGGACATGATTCTCCCAGCTGATGAACACACAAAGGAGGAACATGCCAATTCTGTGACCTCATCTCTTCTCACAGGAACATTGCACAGTTTCATATAAGCTTCAGTTGAGATATCAATGCCCTTAACTAAGAGGAGATTGACCAGAAGGAAAGTGGAAATCAGTGAAGCTGAGGGTTCTCCCAGCTCCTGGTTATCACACAGAGAACTGAGGATGCTCTGCACTTCATACAAGTAGGACTGGATGGGGAAAAAGCAACTCAGTGCATGAATCTGTGCCAGGATTAGTCTTTGTGTTGAGGAGAAACCGGACAGACAGGTTTCCACAGCCCTGCTCTCAGTGCAAATGTTGCTTTTTGAACGCATGAGGCACTGTCGGGTCATTCAGTGCTGAGAGAAACAGGAAGAATCAAGGGTTGACAAAAAGCCCTTATTGCAATATCAGAGAGGACATAATTTTCCTTTTTTCTTCTCTCTTGTCTATACAAGTTTGGGGATGAAAAAATAAGGCTTTAATAACATGGGAGAATTTGCTGTTCTATCAGAAATGTGTCTTTTGCCAAATGAATGCAGATGTTCATGCCAGGACAGGAGTACTTTGTAATTGGAAAATAGCTGAAAATATTAAAAAGGAAGTGCATTCCTACCATGCCTCAAACTGCCTGTAATCCTTGAAACATAATCAATTGTATTCAGCTACACTGAAGTCTGTTGCTTGATTACTTCTCAGCCTGACAGCAATAGCTGGGAATTTCTATAAAGGGAGCAAGCGCTTTTTTAAAGATAATTAGTCCACTTTGATGTGCACTGAGAATTTTTGGAAGAGGATGGTACCTGTCTAGTTTTCATGCATTCACTGAGCCTGAGAACAAAGAGCAGTAAAAGATACCAAAAACTTTTAAAGCACCTTGTGAGTGCTCTCCTCCAGAAAGTGCACTTGACACCGAGATCAGCTCAGCAAAAGAGGTGCACTGACACTGGAAATCAGACAATGTTATCCCCCTCGGGATTCTTTCTTTGTGATCACTGGTGAGCTTTATTTCTTATAAATAAATGGAAATGTTGTAAATCACAGGTAAAGACTCTGAAAGTCGGATTTTTCAGCTCCTGAAAACAGTGCAATGGACCCTGATCACTACAGCAAAAGGCTGGTGTGCATGAAAGGAGGTTCTGAAGCATTAGGTCATAAAGCAAACCAAGGACAGGAAGAGTGATGTAACTTGAATTTCAACAAGTTTCAATTTCATCTCTTATTTGCAGCAGCTTGAGGCCCAGAAAGCAACTCCTCGATGCCAACAGTAACGAACTGAGCACTGTGAGCACGACGTGAGGTCAAAGAACAGGGCAAGTGCTTACGACATGTTCACACACCACCAGGATGGATGAAAAAAGTGGGTCAGGTTCTTGCTTTCCAAGAATTTTTGTGGCTCTGTGTTCAGATACTTCTGGACAGAGGGAGCCAGACTCTCATGAAAATTGAAGGTCTTCTTAAGGTCTTATCTAAATTTAATAACCCAAATGAAACATGCTTCTCCATCCCACTCCATCTGTAAGGCATTGTTATTGAGTTTGCAGTGAATAACTGTTTATTAGTTTCTTAATTTTCAGCCACAGCACAGTCTATTTTAACACAGCAACCTTCCAATCAGTCTGGGCTGCAGAATATGTGACTGTCTTTAAAAATAAAAAGCAAACTAGTAACACAGCGAGAGGAGCAAGCCAGCCTGCAGGCTATGGACTTCCAAGAGAAAACGTTGATTGAACTGCCCATGCTTGGAACAGCTTTTAGTTTGAGCTGAAGGAAATGGATGTGGCAATAATCCCATGTTACCTATTGAATGATAATTTCAGAGGCATTCTTTGCTGAGCATTTGAAAGGACAAAATTTAAATTCTAATTTCCAGAGAAAGAAAAGGCATTTATAGCAATTGCCTTTGTGTAATTGCTAGAGTACAAACTGTATGCAGGGGCACAGGACAATGCATCTCATAAGGAGTCGAAGATAAATGCCTTAATCTGAGATCTACAACTCTAATTATATACATCTCTCTATCCTAAAGGGGTTTATTTTGCTATAGTTGCTTTTAGAGCCATTAATAAAATGTTGCATTATATCTCTGTTAGTGTGGGGGCATGTGCAAAGACTGCATATATGCCTAAAGCCTATTTTTGGATTGAATGAGCCCTAAAATGGAATTCAAAATCAGTTTGTTTCTATTACAGTGCTGTGTTCATTACAAGTTACTATTTTTAAAAAATATCGATAATCACATTTATGCACTGAAATGGTGTATAAGAAAAGAACACGATTCATATTAAAAAGGTGAATTAGGAAATATTTACAAAGGAGCAAGCAAAGAATGAATCTGGCTAAAAATGCATTATCCCCTTAGCAACACAAATCAGCCTAAGCTTTCTCCTCAAGCCCAAGTTCTGCCGGCTACAAAAACAAGATTTCCTCTGCTCCCACACTGCAACTGGAACTCTGACTTCTCCATCCTGGTGGAAATGTGTAAAGGTTTACTTGCAAGGCTGGGAAATTACAGTTCAGCTGAGAAGCACAGATCATCATTCCAGGAGGATCCACATTACCAAACACATCTGTTGATGTAAGAAATTATGGGAAAATATTATTGCTACTCTGAAGTCGGAGTAGCCAAGGATGGCTCAGAGGCATTCAGAGAAGTGCCAATCAACTATGCAAAGTTTGATATTAAAGTGATATCCTCTGCTTCTGCCGACAAAGGTCACAAAATGCACAGAATCAGGTTCTGCCTCTATAGTGCTCCCTCTATCAAAGCTCCTATGGTTGCATCCAAGTGGAACTCCTGGACATGTGATTCTTTTGAGGACAAGTTTTTTTAACACTATAGCAGTATAAGAGAAAGCAGATATATTTTCTACCTGTGTTATTTCTTACTTGCTAGGTAGATGCATTTCCTATGGAAAAAAAGGGTTGTGTATCTTCAAAACACAAATGAAAAAAAGGCAAATACAGGCTAAAAGCAGAAGAAGAACATGCAAAGTGGACCTGAAGTCATCTACTCAACAAGTTTTCACTACAGATCAGGGATGCAGGGCGAGTTACAAACAAGGTTGATTCTACCAAAGATGTTCTGGCTACTTAAGAGATCAATTGTCCATACCATGTCTTTGATCAAGAAATCCAAAAGCACAGACCAGCTGCACAACCGCAGCATAAACAACATTTACCGCGATAACCCCGGGGCTCTCAGAATAGGTTATAAGCATCAAGCCAGAAGAGAATTACCAAGAACAACAATCAACATAGATTCTTTGTTCTGTTAATCCTCATGGTCTAACTGTGTTCCCCAAGCTGCTTGGCCCTTCAAAGCAGAAGAGGTAATTGAATTTCAGTCGTGTCATGGTCTGATTCGAAATAACCCATAATGGCACCCATTCCAGTATTGCACAGTGCTGATTTTTATTCTGGGTGTAGTGTCTGTTCTTTGCTGTAGGAATTTCCATATGCTCTTTGCCCTGAATTTCAAAGAATAATTTTGTCTAATGAAGCTGAATATTGAGATTTTCCCCGCCATGACTTATGGGTGCAATTTGAAAGGGGGGGAAGAAAAGTAACATGTAAATGAAAAGCACGCACAACACTATGTGATGACAAACAGCCCTTGCAATTTGCTTCGCTAGAGCTTGTTCTTCATTCCCAGAGGCACCAGTCACTTTTATCATGAGATGACAGCTGAGTTTTACTCTCAAGACTGTGCAGATCTCTCACCTGACTTGCTCACCACTGTGTATTTCAGGTCAGAGAGCAACACAAGCTGGGTTCTATTTTTCTTCTCATGGCTGTTCTCCCCTGGCATTCTTTATGATGATTTCCGTTTCTTAGTCCCACCAATAAGCTCCATTCCCTCAAATTATTTATTTATATCTTTAAAGGAGATTTCAGAACAATTCCCATGCCTCCTTTCACAGGGCATGGCCCACCCTCCATACCCTAAACACAGACCAGCTATGCTAGGAGCTGACTGGTGTGTGGATCACAAATGTCTGCTTTCTTCTTTCATCACTATTTCATCTTCACATCGTGAGCACTTGGAAGTCACATTTTCTGTGCTACTGTGAGCAGACAATTTGCTGTAGTGTGAGAGTTAATGGACATGGGAGACCATTAGTGATATTTATCAGTAACAATTTATGTAACTTAAAGGGTAGAGCACTGACTGCAGTTCAGAAGTTCAATTATCAGCTCTGCTGCTGGTCTGCAGAGTTACCTTGGGCTAGTTGCTGCCATCTGGTATGTTAGTTTTCCACTGTAAATGGGCAAATTATGCTACTTTGTGAAATCCTTAAATCACATGTATCTCGTATATGAAAGACTGGCTGCTTTAAACATGCTTATCAACATCTGGCAGGGAGATATTGTCTATATCAGTTCTACAGAATAGTATCCATTTCTGAGTCCCTGGCTTTGAGGCAGATTGGTAGCATCATCTCTACCACACTGCTGAGCAATTTTTAATTGGTTGTTGCAGGACTGGAACGATGGTAAGAACAGACTTGAAATTTTTTCTGCCTATCTCCTCTCCCAGGGCTGTCAAACTAACATTGCTCCCTTTCACTGCTTTTGCTTAATAAAATAAGTGATAATTAAGTACACAATCCACATCTGCACTGACATGTCAAAAAAAATCAGAAAACTTGGATAAACACCAGCCAAGCCAGATGGAACATTTAGTTAGCAGAGACTGCATTGAAAAGCCATATTAAAACTTAAATCAGGACGGCTGTTTTTCAGGGTTGGTAAGGTCATCCTCAGACACTGCTGCTGGATTTGGCCATGTCAGGTATTGGTAAGATCCATTTAGAAAATTCAAGGTCCCAAAAGGGACGAGTAGATTGAATCCTCTCCAGAAATTTTGCTTCACTGATTAAAATCTCTGCAAGCTTCACACACAGTTCAGGCTCTGCTCAGCAGCTCCCAATATTGAGAGCATCTATGTCTTTGAAATCATCTTCATCTAGGAACGTACACCGTTTAGGGAATTTTAGCAATAAAATCCAGGCTCTGTGTTCCACTTGCAATGCCATTTGTAAGACTTAGGACCATCTCTCCACACTACAGGTTCAGGATCTAGTTTAAGAATGAAAAGCCTCTAAAATATGAACATTTTCAAGCATATCTTGTAAGATGAGAACGTGGTTTTCACACTACCCATGGCACTAGAATTTATTTATCTATTCCTCAAAATTTTCCTTTGGTAACCTTACCATGTGTAAATTTCATTATTTTCCCTTCTCAAGTTTATCTTCAGGAAACAAAGAAACAGTTTTATAAAACAATGGAAGAGTTTCCAAAATCTGCTACAATTGGATTGGAATGGAAGGTCAAGCCCCTGAGGACCCTCCCACGGTTTTGACCATTAAAGGGATGAAGGATGATGTGAAGCATCCTGGAGAAAAGGGTTTTGATATTCTAAGTCATCAACTGGGCAAGTAGAAGCTCAGCAGATTTTCTCATAGATTCTTACTTGCACTCGTGATGAATTTCATGGATGCACAATGATTTTAATGGAATATCTTAAATTTCCCATAATTTCTTTGAGTTTCCTTACAAAGAAATGACACTCAAGCAAGAGCCACGTATCAGAAAATTCCTGGCCAATTTTGTATCATGTACTGGTGGGGTATTGGATGGTGACAAAGCTGAGTTTTCTCAACACCCTTCTAGATTTTTACAAACCCACGTACACAGTTAATCACACATAGAAACTGGACACTTCACCTCTGACAAAATGAAACTTGAAGTCTGTAGGTGACTGGTTGGGATTAGATTGTTCGTATTTCCTCTCGCAGTTTCCCCCTTTCTATATTTTTCCCTGAAAAACAAAAAGAAATAAACCCCGGGCTCCTTTAATCCATTTGAAACGCATGTTGGCCAAGGAGCAGCATTTACACTCATCTGTGGAGGCAGCTGCTCGCCCACCCTTCTGTCTGGAGAAGAGATAAATACAGAGGCTCAACAGAATTTTTCTTTTTTTCCAGTGTTTCTTGCCTACTTAATCAAAATCCACCATTGCTGCCAACTGTCAGCAGACTCACGGTTTATAAATGTTGTAGTTCAACAGGCGCTAACGCTGTATGTTATCTTAAAATAATTACAACTTTCATCTTGAGCAAAATCAAGATTTTTTTTGTGTCTGTGTGAAAAGGAGCACACTTGCTAATGTTGAGCTTTAGTTTAGTTTTATAACAGTCTGGCAGTTTCAGATGGGGGCTGAGCACTTGGGTTTTGTG
The DNA here is from genome assembly GCA_036023395.1 of Myiotriccus ornatus. Classification (NCBI taxonomy): domain Eukaryota; kingdom Metazoa; phylum Chordata; class Aves; order Passeriformes; family Tyrannidae; genus Myiotriccus; species Myiotriccus ornatus. The sequence goes on from JAYRBT010000037.1 coordinate 12,566,912, forward strand.
TGAAGGTTTCAGAGGATAAAGCTACTGAGTTTTCCTTGATGTTATGCAAAGATTCAGAAAACTTGAGCAGCATTTCACATTCTGGAGCCCTGATCTTTTACTAAGGTGGGGAGGCATAACCTAATAGATTTACGGCAGTGTAATAGAAAAGATAGAAATGCAGTATCCTCAGGGATTGTCAGAAAGGTTTTTACTGGAAAAGATCCACCTAATCCAAGTACATCCTCCCTGAGATCAGAAAATTGCCACGTGCAAACAACTTAAAACTATGTATTTAACTTGATGCAGCATAAAAAGGTAAAAAACCTGAAAAAATAATCAGAAAGAGATCTCCCAAACAATTGAAACAGGGAAACATTTGGGAGGGCTTGACCCTCCCATGGCTGCACAGACATCCTGCAAACAGAAGCAGCCAAGTCACCTTTAAGACACAAACTGAAATGATACTTGACAACAGGTTGTCAAGCCTGTACCTTCTGCAAGAGTCAACATAAACAAAGAACTCTGGGAAAAGAAGGAATATCGGGAGCAGATTACACAGTTGCTCCCTTTTGAATCTCCCACTTGCTTTACCAACTTCGCAGCACCAACACCTGAGCAGAGACTTGACTGTAGCCTTGAGGGGGGTTATTTCATTATCTTCTCAGAAAACAACATCTGGCTGCATAATTGGCTGGGGCTGCTGCTTGTGGGATTGCAGTGACTTGGACGAGCAGGACTGGAGAAGGAGTCAGAATCAGTTTTGATCAGGAGGACAGAAACTGATCCCTCCCAAACAAAGCCAGCTTAAAGGGGAAGACCCGACCACAAGGTTAAGACACAAATTCCTTCGGGATTGGGTTTAATAATATCACACAGAGATTAAAAGTGCTTTACTTTGAGCATGCAATTGAGAACAGCTCTTTTCTAGCAATCCCTGCCTGAACTGTGAGACTTGATTCCCTCTCAGGAAAACTAAACCCCAGGTTTGTCTGCAAAACTTTCAGATACTTATTGTAAGTGTCTTCATAGAGGATTAATATGATATTTTAAAGTGAAGTTCAACACTAAGACATTAGAATAGGCAAGAAAGGATCAGCTTGCCACTTAACTAAAGGAGCCTGGAAGTAACTTTTCCATCTCAAACTGAAAGGATGTGGAAAAATACCTTGTTTGTTTTTATGATGAATTCTGCCACTTATGTAAATTAGAGCAGAGTTCAAGAAACGTGGTGTGTCTAAGTGTGAGTAACAGCTGGGGAAAACTGCACAGCAGCTGCCAATATCAATAATTTATTATTAATTGGTTCCACAGCCATTTCTGAAACAGTCATGCCAAGAAGCTGTGCAGCAGGGCAACAGTATTACAGGGCAGGGTAAAGCCATGCATTTCTGTATCGCTGTCCTAGAATCTCCCCAAATATTTGTGTGTTACTGTGTGTGCAGCTGTTCTTCTTTGAGATACAAGTGTTATTTACAAAACGCAACCAAACAACAACGAAAGTGGCAAAAAGACAAAACAAATCCATGAATTTGTGTTCACCACAAGCAGAGGAAGACAGAAATGGAGGTGGAATACATGCTAACCGTAAGTCCTGCACAGGAATTGCACAGATAGATGTGGTTTCTCATCAGAATGAGACGGGGCTTTGGAAACCTCTCCTTGAATTTTGTGGGGGCTGGATCTAATTCTGTTTTGTTATTGTATGTTATCAATTAATTTGACTGAACTTCCTGGGCAAGTTATTAAGTCCCCATGCCACTTTCTCATTATCTGTAAAACAGGGGCTAACAGTATCAGCCCTAGTACTTTACAAAGGAGATCAAGGATTATACAGAACTACGAATAATTCACAAATCCTGGTTGAAAATTGCATGCCAACTTTTTCCTCTTATCTGGAAACCTCCAACCTCCCTCCAGTGTCATTAAAACAAGACTTATTCCAACATATTATTTTATAAAAACAAAATAGGCAGCAAGTATTTAAGATGATTATTTGCCTACAGTCATAGCTCGACTGCCACTCTCCTTGTTTTCTAAAAGGAATCTATTTTTGAAGGTGACCTGCATTACTGCAGTGTTAATAAAAATGCACTGTGTGTAATCAGTTATTATTTTATCTCTAAGCATATTCAGTCGTTCCAAATGTGTAAGCATTCTCAAGGGGAGCATCACGCCAGTAAGAGAAGACTCTTCTTCAGGAAAAAAGGGGGTCAAATCCTTTCCCAAAATACTGAGCCCCTAATGATACTGATCTAATTAAACACTGCACGATATATTTCATAGTTAGACTGCTAAAATGTCTCGGACTTTGTCACATATTTTATGTTTTGCCACAGGAGTAACTTATTGCAAATGAAGGTGTTTCTGAGATCCCACTGGCCACAGTTCAGGTGAAAATCTTAAAAAATTTCTTTAAAATAATGCTGAGCTGCTGAAAAACAATTTAATTTTCATGAGAAACTGCCCAACCATGTGCATCCTCCTTTTTTTTTTTCTTTCAGTCATGCTCTTTTGATTCCCAGAAAACTTGAGATTTCTAAAGAAAAAAGCATCTCATTTTTTTTTTAATGCTTAGTCTTAGGAGCACAATATATGTACAGGATTCCAGGGTTACACGGAGGACAAACCCTCTGATTTCCAGTAATTCCCAGGAGCAATTTCATGATGGAATCTAAGTAGCTATGGAAACAATCTCTTTTGTTTCCTGTACAATAGTCAACGTTTCTAAAAGCTTCCACTCACACAGAAGGACACCACTTCCTCACAATGACAATACCCTTTACCACTTGGACACAACACGATGAGTTCAGCTCCTTCACTCCAGAACAGGCAAAACAGTGAGTTTCTCACTCTGGAGGAGTATATTGGATCCGTGGGGAAAGGCAGGGAGAGGAGGTGTCCAACTGACGGAGCTCTCAGCCTGAGCTCTGCAAAAGGGGTAAGTCCTATTTAGAGGAAATATTACGCTATATAATACCCTGAATTACCTTCTGATTATCTATAAATAGTAATTACATATGGTAGCTGTGGTCCTAGCAAATAAAGTGTGAAGTCCTCTAAGGTAGGAAATTGGATACGGAATGGACCAAGAATGAAAAGAGGGAGGTGAAATGCCTTGGTTAAATTTAGATACTCTGTGTAAACTTGGGCAAATCATTTCATCGGTCCTCCTTTCCAATTTTCACTGAGAAATGGGAATCACACATTACAGGAGCTGTACAAGGACATGCACAGCTTGGCTCATACTTTCAAGCCACCCAGTGGTAGAAAGGTCTACAGCTCATTTCTCAACAATTATCTCTTCCCCCACGATCACCCAGGATGGCACCAATCCTCTGGGTCAGTTTTTTGCCTTACTGGGGACTAGAGGGGCCACAAGAAGAAGCCACTGTCTGACACCTTCTCCCTGCACAGCACCCCAAATGTGGCAACTACCCATGAGATTCAAATACAGCTCTCAAACCAAAATTAATCTAGATAGTATCCTCTACTGGCATTATTTAGTAGATGCCATTTATTAGAGTACCAACAGGAGATAGCTATGTCTTTTCAGTTTTTATTCCTTAGTTAGGACTAATTTTTAGTCCTAGTTTTGAGTTTTGTTATATCTGTGCAGTGCATCATTATGTCTTTAACAAGTCTCTACTGTAAATGAAATCTGCTGATCCCATAGAAAACATCCAGCCAACCACGATTAATAAAGCAACAGAGAGTACAAAGCATTTGAGTTCAACTGTCTTTCACGCAAGTTTTCCTATCTATAGGGGAAGAGAAAATGAGAATTTTTTTTTTAAAAATGCAAATATACATACATAGGTATGTGTTTGAAAATTTCCTTGCCCATCATATAGCTTTGACCAGGATGTGATGGACATTCCAGAGTTGACAGCACCAAACAAAGGCAACACTTGTTCCACCTTCTCATTGTGACTGGTTTGAACTTTACAAAATATGTGAATTCAGTAAAAAGAGAAGCCCTGAGTAACTGATCTGTCTTGGAGGGTCCAATCCACTGTGGGAATCCCCTCTGAAGGGACAGCAGACCAAACACAGCTGCACTCATCCCAGTTAACCACTACTTACTGCCCTAAGGGTAAACCAAATGGGATCTGTTCCACACCCAGACAGGTATCACAACTTGCAGGCAGACACTCAGGTACTTTAAAGTGTCTTCTCTCTATGAATTCCTGGGCACATACAGAGTTTTATATCAATTTAAATCTGGCTTCCAAAACCTAAAGGCCAGACCAGTAGTAGATTAAGGTCTGACGTGGATGTGGGAAAATCAGGATTCCCTCCTGCCTCTACAGTGATTTCCAGTGTGACTGTAGTAAAATTAATTCTGTCTCCTTCTGCCTCAGTTTCCTTTTCTACAAGAACAGGACAATGACACCCACCTCCCAGAAGTGCTTTAAAGTCTTCTGATGGAAACTGCAAAATGAGAGTGGCAAATATATTTATCAGTGGAGACCAAAATAATCCTCCTACTCTCTGTACATCTATTGAAGAATGGGGCATACATTTTCTTCATCTGTTTTGTTCCCTCCCCAGCAGATTTAATTCTTATCTAAAACTTACTCTTGAAAATCCCATTTAGTTTTATAACATGCTTGGGAGTCCTTTGGAACAGTATCTACTTCATAAATGCAAGATAATACCCAGTGTTTCCAGGCTTCTGCCTCTAACTAACATTCATCCAAAAATGTAAACAGGCTGAAAATTTTGTCATAAATGCTCCATTTCTTTCCCCAGCGTTCCATAACATTTGAGTGGGGGAGCAAAAGAACTGATCTGACTACATTTGCTTTTTGGTAGGTTACACAGAGCTCATTAAATCATGTACATGAGCTGGATGCCAAACACATCTATTGCAAAATTAACTCAGAAATGAGGGAATATCCTTATGCATTCAGGGCTTTGGGCACCAGGGCGTTTGGCTGGGATACACGAACACTGCCCAGTCTGGAAGAGTCAATAACAGAAAACCAATATTCTCAAGTAATATTTGGAATCTCAGGAGAGCCAGAACGTCTTCTAGTACTTTCTTGGTTGAAGTCACTCGATGACAGCTTGATTTCTATCTCATCAGATGCCACACAGATTGTGATTTACCTTACTGTAACGATCTTTCAAGAATAGGGTCAATTTTTCTCATTTCTTTAGTGTATTAACATTTAGAGAATGAATTCAGCTCCTTTCCTCCATGGATGCACACTACATAAGGTTACTAGATGAAAAAGACTGCTTTAAAATGAACCCAGTGACACTTTCAAAGACCCCTGAGCCGTTCTAATCCTTGCAAATAGAATTCCCCCTGCCTTTGGAGAGGAATTATGGTTTCTTACGAAGGATCTGATGTACATATGGGCCTGGAATGTGCCTAACAAGCCTACAACTCCAAAAATGAAATAGCCATTTCAAATTTCAGCCACAGGAATGGAAGCTCCCCCCAAACACACTCCTTTTACTAAGCTGGCATTCACAGACTTTTGGGAAGGGACTGAAACTGGGAACCAACTCTGCCCAACACTATTTTAGGAGAATGCATATCTTCTTGTCCCAGGGCAGTTTGAGAAATGGAAGTAAAAATCACTCTTTTAACAATACCTCTGTGGCATGTCTTTCAGTATTGTCCCTTTTAAGGATCCTTATCAAATACACACTGACCAGAGGCCTCAGATTTCTCTTGCTGCTTTTTACTGACCATGACCATTAAAGATAATTTTTATTGGAATAGTTTGAATAGTTAGTAGCCATTTCTGTAACTCAATCACCTGTTTTCTGAGTACTGGTGCATGTTTAAAACTACATTTTTCATTGACTGGCTTTTCCATCATCCAGTCTTCCCAGGGCTGGAATGCTAGCAGTTCCTAGCCCTACTTTCAGGTGTACAATCCTGAGATATCAGTGTCTCAGGGAGTAAACTAAATCTTTTGCAATATTTTAGCTCCTACCGTGCACTGCACCATTCAAGCTGCCACAGAAACTCTGCTTGTGCCACGTTACATTTTTAAACCCACAGGCCATCTGGACTTTCATTTCAGTCGAGGGCTGGTGTTCATCCCCAAACAAGACAGGTAACTAAACAAGCTAATTTGGTTCACATGCTTCTGTTCCACGATCAACACCATCACATTTGAACCATAAATGGCAGAAACAAAAACAGAGAATGGAATGCACTGATCAATTGATTTCCCTGCATGGAACCCCCCCGAACTAGAGAGCACCACTCCTGGGGGTCTCACAGGTTCTGTGAGTCCCTCCACACTAAACCAGGACTACTTTCCTTGATTCCAGGGAACATGAGGCCATTTGTAAATATATTCAAATTATGATCTTACCGGCAGACCTGCATTCCCAGAAGCAGCTCGTCATGGAAATAAATAGATCTGAAATCAGCCACCAGAACTTCCCAGTTCAATTATTTCAATTTGTTACAAAGAACGAGAAAAAAACCAAACATGTATAGCTGTTCTTTGTCTGTGGTGCTTCTTCCCTCTATGCAATGTCTCAGTAAAGCAGCAGTGTTTGCTGCTGCTTGAGAAGGGGCTTTTGAACAAAAAGACAGTTCTCTGCAACCTCTAAAATCCTCCTTCAGAAAAGGAACTTGTCACTTTAGGGAATACTTCAGAAAGATTAAGGTATTATTGCTCAGAAAGAAAAATAAGAATTACACACAACTATTAAAAAAACTAACCAAACTAATAGCCAAGAAGGTAATGAAACAGCCTAAGTGATCCAACATTTAAGCAAGTAGATTTGCTTGAAAGATGAAGATGACTTCAAGCACATCTTTATAACTAGTATCAAAAACCCAGATTTATGTTGCTAAGAATAGAAAACCTGATAGAACATAAAGCAGGAGATCAGTGAATGGATCTGATACCATTTTCTCTGTTCATAAATTGTTCAGCTGAAGATGCAACTTCGGAGACCTTCTTCCTGTTTCTGATTTAAAAAAAAAACCCAAACCAGCACCAAATAATCAAAGCCCAAACATGTTATCCGAAGGCCTAAATTTCTGAACTAGCTGTGGAATTCAGGAGTTAGTTCGAGCAGCCTGGAAGGGATTACACCTTTCCTTTATGGAGCCTGGCAGACGTGCTTAAAATAGCCCAGACTGAGATTTTCGTCTGTGCCAAGTTTCCCAGCACTGCAGTAAATTGAGGGCTGTCAGCTGCGAGGTTCTGGGAGGGGAGGGTTAGAAGTCTGTGCACTTGCAGATAAAATGAAAAAAGTCCTGATTCCTGAAATCTTGTGAAAGTCATTGGGAACTCCATCCTGAGAAGTTCCAAGAGCAGAGAGGAGCCATCTCCTCCTGAGAGCTGGTCTGGCTTGGAAGATCTAACAAAACCTTGGCCATGTGTCAGATACACCCCAAAAATAATGAAATATCTGAGTCACAGACTTTCGTGCAGAGATGCACTAATGACTCTTTTCCAATTAAACACGAAGAGGCTGGAATATTCCATTTTCCTTATGCAGTAATTGTGAGGAGAGTGACACAGGTGAGGGTGTGGTGCTGGGTACCAACAAGAGAAGCAGATGAACACATTTGACAGCTGCCACAGGATATGAAGGGCTGGATTCACAATCCATAAAAATAAAAGCTGTGCTCCAAAGGGTATCTGTGCCATGTTTTATTTTAACCTAGATATTATTTAGATGGTGAAGCTTTCTGTAACTGAAAGCAGTTGTGTTTATTTCCTTGATACACGTCCAGCTGAAATCCTTAGTCAAATCTGAGGAGATTTTTAACCATTTTTTTTTTCAAGTCATGCTCTTCAGGCACATAATGGCACAGAAATTTTGGAACAACCACCCCTTCTGGATTCACTTGACTGAGCACTGATTTTGCAAAGCACTTCTAGGCCACATTACATGAAATTTTGCTATTTCACAGGTATTAACATACCTTTGGCAACATCTGACATCCTGACTTTTGCACACAATATCTGGAAGAGCTACTTGTTAGAACACATCATCAAATTGTCCTAACACACAAAGATGTTATTTCAGACTCCAGTGGAATGAGTCCTGCTTTGTTATCAGGAAAAAAATTGTTTCTTCAAATCATACCGCAGAGCCAGGTCTCAGTTTAAATTCTCCAGCTTATTTTTCTTACTTTGAATGTTTGATCTCGCCATTTTATCACTTTCAGGATTGTTTTCCTCTACTAGTGACATTCCCTAGATGAAAATCAGGGGGAAGAACCACCCCTCAGAATTTTTATTAGTCTTTCTGATTTGGGACATTTACTTGCAAGAAAGGTTGCAGGTTTATCAACAGTGACTAAGGAAATGATCTCAGGAAATGTGCAGAAGGTCAGAAGTCAGCCCCTCCATGTCTTCATATCTCATTGGAATTTTACTCCTGTGCTTCTTTTGAATTCTCTGGCAGAGAATTTCATATCCCTGGAAATGGTTCAGCCACATTGAGAGAGCATTTTTCAATCTGTCTCTTCCTCATAGTTTTATCTATAAGCTGACTTTGACCATTACCATTTTCTTCCCAGCTGTCCTTTCATCACTGTCTGCACTGCAGTCTGACAGCTATTTTGCTTCAGTGCCCTGAAGAATCTTACCCTGTACTGACCCCGAACTTAAATTCAGTTCCTGCTTTTACTTTCACTCATGAATATTTAACTGCTGTAGTTTACACCTGCTGGATCTCATTTTCTGTCATTAAGATCATTCAAGTTTACTGTGGGGGAAAGAAAATAAAGTGCTTTGTGATGTCAAATAATTCTCAGAAATGACTCTCCTCTCAGATCCAGTCCCATCATACTCCTTTTAACCTCTCTTTGCACCGTCAGGTCTCACTCTGAGGATCCTTTTAGTCAGCTGCCACCTTTCCCCACAGCACAGGCCCTTGGATAAAGCTTTTCTGAGTGTTCTCATCCAAATTAAAGAGAAAACTCCCTTAGAGAGTCACCTTTATCATCTGAATGGGGGTTAAATTCAAATCCCATAAACTTGCTTCAAAATTTATGATCATTTCATTCGTTTCACCGGCATGAAGATGAGATTGGAGGGATCAGCAGCACTTCCCAGTATCCACATGTGACATTCACTTCAGAGACTGAACACCAATTTCTTCCCTATGAAAGCTTTTCCAGCCTGCAGCCCACTTAGTTATTCCAGACATCGACAGGCTTCAAAAGGACCGTGAAGTTAAGGAAAAACTGATACATTTATATATATATTTATATATAGTGTATATACATATATTCTTTAAGTTTGAATCAGAACAAGCACTTTATTCTTAAGAAGTGATGATAGGCTGATGTCCCAAGTCCTTCTTTGGCACCAGTGATGCCCAGCTCTGCTTCCCTTTGCACAGCTTCCTTAACCCCACCATCTTAGTGTCACTTAGGATGGGAGGAATCCAAGGAAGTTTCCTTCTCCAACCCTGCTCAAAGCACGGGTATGACACTAGAACAGAGATTAAAAAGAACCCCTTTTTTCCTATTTCTTACAGCAGTTAGTCCACAGAAAGTGCCTTCCCCTTAGTCCATGACAGCTCAGCTGCTTTCAGAAGTTTTGATGATGAATCTTACTTCGAAGCTTTTTGGAAATCCATCTAATGCAGCACAAACCAGATCACCCTTCACATATTTATTGATTCCATCAAAAAACTCTAATGGATTTGTGAAATACGACTTTCCTCTACAAAAACAATGTTGTCTTTTCTCCAGTGTATTTATCTAGGTGTCTATCAACTCTCTTTACTACACTTTCCCACCATTTTGTCCAGGACAAAAGTCAGACTTGCTGGTCTGTAGTTTCTCAAGTTTCTCCCACAGTTTGTAAAGCAAAAAAACCCCTTGTTTTGGTTTTATATGCCCTACCTTCCACTCCTTACAACCACTGCAGAGTTCATTTCAGTTCTCTGGAAGCCCTTAGTGCAGAATTTTGGTTGCTTTGGTAGGATAATGCTTCAGTTCTTTGACACGGGAGAGGAAATAATACAGCATTTCATGCACTGTCACCGCTGTTTATGGCAAGTCTGGCACAAACAGAACGGGTTTTTTAATGTTACTAATATGACAATTGGATTTTTGGCTAAAAACTCACTTTTTCTGCCATGGTACTGCAGAGGAGGTTATGTTCCTGCTGGTTTCTGCAAGCCAATGCCAGAAAAAAGAAATGGAAGATGGCATTGCATTTTCACCGACAGAGGAAATGAAAAGAAAGATCAAGTTTGATTCTTTACTACCGATTGAACAGAATATCTTGTGGTTGAACTCCTGCTATGAAAAAAGTGACTTATTTACCCGGTAAAATTATACCAATTTCACTCTGAAATGTAGAAGTGATGAGAAAATGGGAATTTGAAAGTCTTCTAACTATTATAATTGTAAAACACATCACCCGTTCTGACTACACGTAGATCCTTTATGCCAGGAAGCTTTTCCTCCAGCCTGCAACAAGTGGAGACTTGTTCTGTTACTTGCTGATATTTAGACACAGAAATAAAGCAAATGAGCTGTGAAGCAGAATCTTCCATGTTATAGCTCTGCAGATAAGGAGTGTTATTTGTTCCCAAGTTGAATTACAGTCTATTAATAAAGCAATAAACAGTTTGAAACTACTTAAATTTTTAAATGGTATAAAACGTTTAAAATTAGCACTTTCTTTCCATAAAATATATCTGATCATGTGCTCTATATTTAGATTCAGAGAGATAAAAACAGATTATGCAGGTTCTAAATAATCTACTTTGCTGTTGAAACTTGATTCTTATTTTCTTGTTCATGGTTGAACCAGCATAATCCTAATACATCCCTGTTTGCAGCATGGATCTCACTAAATCAAACCATAAAGTATAACTACAGTGTCCATTTTAGCCAGTGATCAAACCTGCTGATATTTTTACTGTCCTTGTCTGGAAAAGGGGCACTGTTCATTTACAGGAGGTAGGAAACCTGGATGGTGCAGCTGGGTACTCAAACGCTTGCCGAGTTAAGTATACAGTGTTTTAATGGAAGAATCAGTTGCCAAGAATATTATATAGGCTGCAGTAATAAACATCAGTATAGAGAGAGAGGTCTTGGGGAAATAGGGACATATTTCCAGATTAAATTCCCTGGATGCAGCGTGATTCCACAACAGAAGCATTAGATAGAAGCAGTGGGGTTACCTTAATATGGTCACCACCGAATGCCCCCATAAACCTTGGAATACAAAACTGACCTACAGAGCACAGAGGCATGAAATAATGTCCACTGCTTTGCTGTTCTTATAAGAATTTAATCTAGATCACTTCTTCTTACTTCTGTGACTGTACCATTGACTTCAGGGAAATTACTGGCATCAATAACCGGAAGGACACGGAAAACCCCAGGAACTCGTGTTCTTTGCTCTCTCTGCCTCCTATGGACAAATACATTGTCTTGCCCAACCAAACCACTCAGAACCACACAATAATTTTAAATATGTGTCAAGGTCAGTCGGAACACAGAGAGAAGGGATGGCATTTTAGCCTCAGTCTCCACATCACATCACAGCACGTAAAGGACAGGTGCCAGTGGAATTATCTCCCACCACCAAATGCTGATTAGGAGTCAAATAACTGCTATGAAATATGTTGGGGAAAATGGAAGCAGTTCTCCTAATCCCAGTTCTACCTTCAACTTTTCCATTACTGGAAAGTAAAAATTCCTGGGTTCCAGAACTGTTTTGAGACCTGTTCACTAATACCTTTTTATAAAGTAAGGATTTACAGCATCTTTACAGCCCCTTGCACAGCAGAGCCACTTCCAAAAACAGAGTTCTTTAAACACTAAAACAAAAATTAGAAGCTATTGTTTGGGTACCTTTTGCTGGTACCCAAACCCACAGCCCCACTCCACTATCACCAGCAGAGACAATCCCACTCACAGACTTCCTTCTCTCTTTGTCTAAGCAACTTGCTCAAATTATCTCCCGAAGGTCACACAGAAAGTCACCAGCAAGGAATGGAGCTGGATCAAATGCTTCACATTAAAAAAAAAAAAATTAAAAAAAAAAGAAGAAAGTCACGACTTCTTGCCTGTTTGAGAGATTGAGGACCAGTGAATACTGATACATTTTAGGACATAATGACAGAGCGCGAGCCAAGGCACATGAGCTGTGCTATGCTGCAAAGTGTTTGAGTGCTCTAAAATATTTTCATACTCCAGAGGTTGGAATAGGCTGTGAATTTATGCTTTTTGTTGCTATGGTAATTTGTATTGTCAAAGTTTTAATAACCTCATCAAAAACAGGCATTCAGGAGCAATGTGGCACCTCTACGTAATTTAACACCAATCCACTCATAGCTCGTGGTACCGTTTGAAACACTGCACCAGGAAATTAAAAACAAATAGAAATAAATCACCGCAATAGGGAAACCAATAAATATTTAGGCTGAAAAGGTGAGCAATCAGTGGAAAGAAAAAAACATTTTCAGAGAAATGATGGAAGCCTCTGAGACAATTATTCTCCTACCAACAGCAGCAGCAAGGTTAGCCAACATCAGCGGTAATTAGCCAAGAACTATGGGTTTGTTTCCTTGTGTGTGTATGAAAAGCCATTTTAAGCAGCAGCTTTTCAAAGTTCAGATTTGTTAGGCTCGAAGGACGAAGTACACATGCTGCTAATATTTAATTAAGGCAGGTTAAAAATTACATGGCTAAAATCTGCATAATATTAGGACTATACACATGACAAACTCTCTTTGAGTTCAACTTCAATGATGTCGGTGGTATTTCATCCGGGTGTAATTTGGTGCTGTGTCTAAATTTCCTCAGTGTCCTAATACACTATCAAATTACTCGTATCATTTGTTTGGTAGCTTTACATTCTGCTTGTGCATCATTTGCAGGAAGAGATAATTATGTTTCAGCTCTTCAGTTTATTTTTCTGCTTGAACTTTATTGCGTTTTAATAGTTTTTCTAGCTCTCTCCAGTGCCTAAATAAGGGAAGGAAAAGGGGCTTTAATAAATAATTATTTTTTCATCACTGTTACAGCTCAATATGTGAAAATGGCAACACCTTCGACTTCCTTGAGTTTTTAAGTTGTACTGAGAGAGCCTGAGTTGTATGGGGCCAAATACTAAACACTGTGTATCAACTGAAGCCAAAAAAACTGAAGCCAAACAGGACTCCAGTATAGTGTGAACTTGAATTAACTTCAAGGTCTGACAGATGCACAAAGGGCACAACCCACAGTTCCCCTCTGAATGTCTGGTTTTCCTCTGGACAGTTTTATTTTCCTCTGGACTGATTCTCTGCACCTCCTCCCAACGTGTGTTCTTGCCTTTTTGCAGCCACAGTTACATCAGTATATCAACTTGGTTTAGTCTTACTGAAAAAAAGACAACAAATATTTATTTATTGCCCTACCTCCCACTTGCAGCGAGTGTATATAAAAAGTGGTGCTGATCCTCCTGGCTTCATATTGCTACTGGATAAGAACAACTGTAAAGCCAAGTGCTTCAAGGCACAAAGAGAAATTGGCATTTTCATGGAATGGACAACACTTTTAGTGGATTCGCAGCAATCCTTGCAAACCCAGAGCTCCAAAGAGACCGGCAAAAAAAAATCCTGCGGGAAATCAAATTTCTTTTAACACTGCGATGACGGGGTTCAAAGTGAACCCAACACCCACAAACTACAGCACAGGTAAAAGCTCCTGCATCACCAAAACTGTCTGAACAAAGGCAGCCCCTGCCCTGCTGCTGGAGCTGCTCTGACGGTCAAATTGTTTCTTTCTCATGGGAGGGAAGAATCCACAACCTCAAACCCCTCATAAAGGAACTCCTTGATTTTGGGTCTGTCTCCCTGCCCTCCCAAGTAAGCCAGGTCTGTGCCATGGCAGCAGAGTGAGCACTGTTACTGCCTTCCAGCCCTCGAGGAGCTGAAGTTCTCCCTCGGTGCAAGAGGCACATTCACCGTGAATGTTTTAATGGCCTCGAATACCGCAGGCAGTAATCAGAGGTTCCCCAGGTGCACAATTCTAAATGAATCTCATATCGAGCTTTTATTTTTAGAGAAATATAATGATCAGAATTCAGAATGGCACAGTTACGGTTGTCATTTCATTTCAAGGGACTTCAAAAATAATCAGACTTAAAACGTTGAAGGTTAATTAAGGAAAACAAAAAGGATTTATACTGTATAGAGAAGCACTGAGTAAAAAGGTGTGAATTACGAGTGATCTAATTTCTTTGATGGCCTTGTGATGTGAGTGGGGGTGGGAAGGCAGAAATACACAGAATAAATAAGACAAGAAAAGGTGTAGGTGGAATTCGGCAAGAAAGTCCCATTTATGTCAACAGTATCATCACCTATGGAAGAATATAAAGGATTTGAACATCATGAGATGATGCAAAAAGAATTAAAGGTCCTTCCATCAGCTCTTATTTACTGTCATAGCAGGATCTTCTGAACATTGCACCACTGATTTTTGACCACCATGAACTACTGAGATATCCTTGAAAGTCATAAACTATTCTTTCCCAGCTGTATGGTCAAGCCTACCAATGTTAAAATAACACTTCTGTTGCAGCCACAAAATTACTTTCTTTTTCCATGTTTTCAATTTTCAGGCATTTATCATCACTAGATTCCCCATATTGAATACTATTAACAATATAACTAATTTTCTTTGCTCTCTTTTCAGCTACTCTAGCCTCCAGCAGAGACAAAGGCTCTTTCTGCACCTCTCCAGAGCAGATAATCTCTTCCTGATGGCAGAGAGTGCAGTTGCTTAGGAGACTGTAAGGCCCTGCAAGAATTTTAGTAGCTGTAATGTGGGATGCTATTGTATCAAAGCAAGTCTTAGCATCAATAGAATAATCACAACTCAATTCCTCTTTAAAACACTGGGTTGTTTCTTTGCTCCACCTCATAATTAGAGCTTATGTCAGAGCCTAAGGAAGAAGGCTTTTCAGATACCTGTCTAGAAATAATGGGAACTTGACTCTGTGCATGCTGTTTGAGAGGCAGGCTGCCAACTCAAGTCCCCAACCTGGGACCAGGCTGCATCTTCTCTGATAAAATCAGTACAAAAGCACTTGGAAGCAGAAGTTGGTCAAAAAACGCATTTATTTCTCTCCTTTAAACATTTCCTACCCAAACAGAAAAGCTCTGCAGTGTTGTAAACTGCATCCCAGATACCAGTGACTAGACCAGTCAATGTAACATTTAGACAAATTACAGTGTTGGTGATACTGCAGTAAATTGTGCTCCTGTCACCTCCGCACTTCTGGCTCCTTTCATAGAGGTTCTGGGCAGAAGACACTAATCAAGCAAAGTACTGACTTAGGAAAGATTTAATCAAATTATTTCCATAGATGCCTTATTTTCACAGTCTCCCATGAGCACTTCAGGATTCAGATAAGGGACTTCATGTCCATCTCTGCTTGCTCTTGATTAAAATCAAGCACCATTTCTACAAGCACTAGAGATCCAGACACTTTAGAGGTTTGTTGTCACTCTCTGTTTCACAAATATTTTAAGACCAGGCTGTGTGGTAAATACTCCCTAATCCAAACTGGAAAAGAACCGCTGCCTGGTGTGCAGAAGCACAGCTGTCAGTCTCAGATGGCATTTGCACAATTGACTTTTTGCCTTTGAAAGACAAAAATCTTCATGTTTCATCTGCGAGGGGAACACAGCCCTGTATTTACACGGTATTTTACAGTCCTCTACCCCCATTTATCAGATATGTCCCCATTCTTCTGCCATTTCTTCCTATCCTGGGGCCAGATTTCGGATCACTGGTCTCCTGGTGTTGGAAGGCAGGGGCTGGGAAGTGATGGAGTAATGATCATTGGTGTCCCTTTGCCATGGCAATGACCTGCCTTGCTCAGGAGGTTCAGCAGGAGTGGTGAGTTGTGCCAGGCCCCTGCAGGGAGGGGAGGCAGCCCTGGCAGAGGCAAAGGTGGGAGCAGCTGACTCTGGTTCGTGATCCTGTCCTGGGCACGGTCTCTGTGTGGGTTGAGGGATGTGCTGTCCTTCACCACGGGGAACTGCAGCACCTCAAACCCACCCTTCAGTTTTCTCACAGTAAGAGAGGCAGGACGTGTCTGCAACCCAGAGGCTCTGTTGCTCACTTCTCCAAGCCATATTCCAGCCATGAACAAAGCCAGAGTTCTCTGAAGAGAATTAAGTCCTGTGAACAGCTCTGTCCAACTATTAATAAAAATTCTTTTGAAAATTTTGCTTACAGACATGAAAGGGAAATCTGACTTTGCCAACACCACGTTTGGGGGGAACAATGAATTCCTTTTCCAAAGTGAAATGTCACCAAGGTTTTCAACAGAGGCTATCACAGCAAGTACAGCAATTTATTCAATATTCTAAAAACTGCCAAGGCAGAATTGGTGATAACATGACCAAGTTTGCAGTTCAATTTGGTTCCGTTCTTTTCATTTTTTAATTAGATCTTGATAGTTGTAGGATAGGACCACTTTTCTGTAATGCAAGTGAACAAACTAAATTCAGATGCTCCTTTACCCTTTTTCTCCTCCTGGTTGCTCTCAGAACTTATTACAGAAGAACCACATATGCTGCATTTGAAGAGAAAAGGAAATATCCAGTACAAAGTGTCTCCTGCGAAATGGTGGGAACTGATAATATTCCCTTTATCATCTGGCATTTAGCCAATTAGCAGCAAGAGATTGAAGGAGCTGATCATCTAGGTCCCATAGCCTGCTTAAAGTTAAATGCAATTTTAAAAAAGAATGTGAAGAGGAATGCTGATTTTCTCTACAGCAATGAAGTGATCATGCCATCAGCTATGGTAACTGAGGAACATTTTCTCTACAGCTGCTCAAAAATAAGTCGAAGCAGTTTTGACAGGAAAAAAAAACCTCCTATCTTTCAGCAAAAGCTCCTACTTGAAAAACTTTAATTTGAAATCTTTGACTTTCTCCAAGTGAATTTGGAAACAAAATATTTCAATGAGCAACAGAAGTTTTGTTGCTTGTCGAAATACTGCATTGTGTTCTAGAAGCATCTTTCCAACAGCTCGATATTTTAAGTCTGTGAAAATCTTCAAAATTGCCTGCCACAAATTTATCACTTTGTCCATTGGAATACTCACCAAAAAAAAAGAAGCCTCAAGAAGGCTGTTGAAAGGTGTCATAGGCTCATTAAATCGCTTTTTTTTGCAAAAGTGAAGCATGTAAGTATAATAATAAAATGACTGCAGACTTTTAATGCACAGACTATGTCGTGTTGCATTCAAGTTAATCTTTGCACTGACACATGACTTGTTGCAATGTCTGTAGAACTAAAATTATAAAAGAGTGAAGACCATAATGTGCTCCTAATTGCCGTGCTAAGCCTTAATATAGGACGGGGTCAAAGAGACAAGGAGCTTAATTGATTTTATTGCAGGAAACAAAGGCAGCATGCAAACAAATCAGCTGCTCTGATATCAGTGGGAACAGTCATTAAAAGCTTATTAGTGGGAGAGGTCCAGGCAATAAGACACAAACACAGAATATTAAAGGAAAAGTTTGCCCAACAAGAGCAGTACGGTTTTATTTTCCTCACTGAAGTTTCTGCTGTGCTATAATATGATTAAGATGATTACCACACTGTAAATGTGAAACTTAAGCGCCCATTCAGCAGGCAAAGATAGGAGTTCAGTGACTGCAATGAAGCAGCAACATCTAAGGCTTAAGATAGACCTGGGACACAACTGAGCTCTTGGAAAGTTGGGTTCCATAGTCTGCACAGCTCTTCCTCAATCCTACCTGCACAGGCATCCTGATGGGAACTGCAGCATAAACCCACTAAAAGCTTAGACTGTGCCTCCTGCCCATTAGCATGGAGGACTGGTGACATTCCTCCTGTCACAGAGGGAGAAAATGCAATTCCAGGCTGCAGAGGAACAGGGAACCTTGAGGTAGCAATGGCCCTTCAGCAGGAAGGGAGCCTCGGATAGCCCAACAGAGAGGAAATTCAGAAACACATTGGATGCCTAACGGTATATTTATCAACACATCAAAGGAAGGAAATCATTTACCTTCCACCTAATGGGTAAAATAAAGACATAACAATGTAATATAAATAAAAGTCTAAACAGAGACAGCAGTTCTCTGTAAGAGTCTGAGGTAAGTTTAAGACTCAGTAGCTTATCTACATGTTCAGTGTGAAAAAGGAAATATGTATATTTGTTTACCAGAAATGTGACTCTTGCTATTTAATCATTTTTAATTTTAAATAATATTTATTCTTCTCATGATTTGTGGGCTTTAAGGAGAGAGATTGTTCCCTGTGCTGAATGTTGGGCTACTGTCACTTAGGGAAACCCGAGTTTATACTCCTTCAACAGTCAGATAAGAAAGGAAAGGAGCATATCAGCAAGAGGTAATATCTTTCTGATGACCAAGTATTAAGACCAGATAAGTGGTGTTTCAGTCAGCTAATTTGAAGCTAGCACCTAAAATTAATAATATATCAGCAGAGTCAGTGCCTGTGGCGAGGTTACCGGAGCTCTTTGTTTAAAAAGTGCTCGTTGTTTAATATATCCTTGAGGGCAGAGCAGTGTGCTGGGAATTCACAAACCATGTTGCTGCTTCTCTCCCTTTTCAAGTGGCTTCCTTTCAAGACAGGCTGCAGCACCAGAGGCAGAGGGGGAACAATAATAGACTGCAGGATCCCTGCGGAATATGGGTTTCGGAGAACAAGCAGATGAGAAGGGGTTAGCACGCTCCCAGCTCTGAGAGGCCTGATATCAAGAGAATTGGGGTTTTTCATTAAAATAAAAAAGCAGTGAATTACTAGGACCCCATCAGATAGTGAAGTCATTCACTGAAGGAAGACCAGACAGAAGAATAAAAACCCTTACTGAATGATTGGCAGAGTGGAAGGGAAAGCACAAAAGATCAAGGAAAGCCAAAACGTGAGCAAAGTGAGTACCTTGTGCCTGCACTGCTGTGCCTTTGCCAGCCCCTGTCCTTGCTGAGCTCCTAAGGGGTAAGGAAGTGCTGGCATGGGGAAGATCACAGCATGAAGATGTACTCAAATGAGGAACTCGTTGAAAATCAAATACATTTCAAGGCGAAAATAAACAGAAGTGGAGAAGGGAGAGGCTACAGTCTGGTTAATGCACTAAGATTCCAGCCACTGGGGTTCAGTTTGGTGTTTTGCTGTGGATTTTTCCTGTGCTAATAAGAAACTGAAGGTCCTTGAGATGCAGCAAGAGGGGAGACTTCCCTGATTTCTGCTGGCAGGAAGGAATAAATCTCCAGCTCAGCTGGAAGGACTTAAGACCTTTTAAAACCAGCAACGGACTCTATGTGGGCATTTCCTAATGGCAGTTCAGGAAATGTCCAAGAATGGCAATAAATAACATTGTTTGTTATTGAAAAGTAAATTGAGGCACGAAGCTGTCAAACAAACTTATCCAAAGTCACACACAGAGTCATACACAAAGTCATGAACAGATCCAAAAATACAAAATGACAGTCAGTGGAATTTGGTGGAATTTTAGAGGAGGTGAAACTGCAAGTAAATTGATGTGAGAAAAAAAAATGTTGATTTTCCTCTTCTAGTGCAGGAGTGAAGGACAGGTAAATGGGTGGGCAGAGGAGCTCAGCTGCCCGAGATCCAAAAGCACAAGATTTTTATTGTTTGACATAGAGCCCTGCAATTGTGGGGGAGGAGGTGGGACAAAAAAAAAGAAAAGAGAGACCAAAGAAAAGACCTCAGAACAAGATTCCCTTTGAAGAGAAAACTACTGTCCAGACACAGATCACATTGGTATTCCTACTGTATTGTATCTGCTTATGTAGCAATGTCATCTCTGACCCCAACAAGTCACCAAAGTGATTATTCTCCCACCAATCTTACGTGGGAAGAAAGAATTAGGCACATAACAAAGACAGGAAACAGATGTCAACCCTGTCCATGCTGAATCACATCAGATCTCTCAGGGAGCCCACTAAAGAATTAAATTCAAGTGTAACATGCTGGACTTACTAAAATCAAAAGGAAAACTTCAGTATCCTCAGTGAATTCGGGTTTTATCTAATTCTCTTGCTACCCTTCCCACACCTTGACATATTTTCCTACCTAGAATATTTTATCTCTCCTGTATAGTGAGAAAACCTTAATCTGGCAAGATGTTAACTCTTCTATTTTCAGTCTGAACTTAAATCTGGTGTCAGATTGATATCTGCCTGATATAAAACAGGAACAGAAAAGGCAAATGCTCCCCATTTTGACTTGAGATTGGATCAAATCTTGGTCAACTGCCGTTGCCACTGGTAAGTCAAGGAGAACAAAGGATGATACTCTTGCTCCTGTGCAAACTTTATCCAAGAGCAGCTCCATGGGGCTGAGGTGCTGTGAGAGTCAGAGTCCAAATCAGTGTAAGGAGAGAGAGATAAAAAATGTCCTCACCTAAAATAAAATAGCCTTTGACCACAGTCTGCTTTGGGACTTCACACATTTCAGTTTATTAGCCAGACACAGAATAAGGATTTTATGTCTCTTTCTACGTATATACAGACTTATATGCCCAGACACCTTTTCAGATATAAAGATAACTAGCAGAAAGATGCAGTGGATGAAATGTTTTCAGAGAGAAAAAAAATTAAGAAATAAAATTGTAGGAAACCTCCCCACCTTTGTGAATGGTATCACAATAAAATTACTGTGATCTCTGTGGCTGAGATGCTGATGTCTCCATCTATAATGTAAATAATGGAGGATTTTTAACTTCTTTTTCAAACAAAAAACCAAAACCCAAACCAAACAACAGCCAAACAGAAATTTATTTTTAATAACTGGTATTGAAGAAAATTTTGCCCAATGTGTAAGAAAATTAAGAAATCTGATGCTCTCTGCTCATTAAAGAAACCTACTGCTGCAAATTTTTGTATGTTTTTCATTTCAAAAGCTTCCAAAGTATTTCACTCACGAAAAGGATACCACACTTTTGAAATATGGTTACCTTGAAAACAGAAGCTGCCAGTGGAAAGAGAAGAGATACTACAAAACTGCAATCAAATGAAAAACGTGTTGCTTCACAAACATTCCGCATAGGCCACACAACTCTTCCCACACAAAATCTTTTATCAGTAAAAACAAGTGTCTATTGATATAAAAAACCCCTCTCAAAATAAAACACATTTTTAATCTTACAAATAGTCAGAAAGGAAAGAATGAAAAGAACATGGGACCTCAAAGAAGAAATTCCTGAACTCTCATCCTGGTATTGACACCAACTTTTTACACGGCCATAAACACAGCCCTGCAAGCTCCCCCCAAGCACTGGATGCCTGTTTAGTCAGATTCTGATGGAGTGTAAGTAATATTTTACTCAACTAATTTTATTGACTTATGAAACAAAGTGAATCATCTGGTAAGAAACAGTATCAAGATATGACAGAATCATTCTGAACCAAAACTTACTGTGGAAACACTCACACTGATTTCACGTCATTGTGTATTGGGCCTGATGTTAAACCGACTTTTTGTAGATATAACTCCCCATGTAAACTCTAAACAGGGCTATTTTATTTAGTGTGTCTTTATTTTCAAAAGAAACATCCTATTTGCAGAAAAAAATCTAGAGACAAATAGCTGCAGTTCTAAACAAATGCAAACCAGGTGTGGATCGCAGTGCTGAAGTACAAAGCAAATCTAGGTAAGTGGATCTACAGAACCTGCAGATGGCTGAGTGCACGGCTTACACTGGCAAGTTAATTGGACAGGTAAGCCACCTTCCATGGGAGAGAGATTAAGCTATAAATTCAAGCATCATCAATCTAAAATTATGCACTTAAAATTGCTTCTTCTCTTGTTTCTGCATTGCACTGTGTTGGATCGTTAGTTTTTATTAATATATGGCAATGCTGTTGAGTGTGCCACTAACTAGCTCTTACCAGGGAAAGCAATAGAGACAAAAGACTATAAACTTATCCTGCTGAATGTGATCTGGTCATAAATACAATTATATGGCCTGACTTGCCTTTCTATGCTATGCAGCTGGAGAAGGAGTAAGGAATTGCATCCAAACCACCTCAGAAAAATTTGAAACTATTATGTAGATGCAGCAAGAGGGCAACTGAAAAGGCAAGTGTAGGAAATCCCCTGATTTGGGAGAGAGGAGAGCTGAGCAAGAGGATATTTTTGATTCTGCACTAGATTTTATGTATCGTAAGGATAGGTTCAGTTTCAATTAGAGTGCTTGATTCAGGAAAATACTTATGTCATCAACAAATAGCTCTTCCATTTTGTTGGTGTTTGGAACTTTAACAGGTGGTTAACTAACTCATTATTTCATGCAGTCTTTTTACCTGCCTTTGTTTCTGAAGGCAGAAAAAAATTTCTTTACTCTTACGTGTTTTCTGGTAATACAGCAGCTGCTGTTTATGCTAATTCCTGCTTACTTGCAAATAGACCTGTGTTTATTTTGTGCCACGCCAGCTGTCAACAAAGACATTTGAAGAATAATTTCCATACTCAAAGGAAAGGCTCTGCTCCCTCTTCCTATTGCTCATTTCTTTCTTCTGCATTTCAGATCCAGCGGGTGTTCAGCTGGAGAAGCTTCTAATGGTAAATTATGAGGTGAACTGAACCCAAAATGCCTGATGGTCCCCTGGGTATCCATCCATTACCTGGAATACACGCACGGGCTCCTCTGATCTCCTTGTCTTTATCACCACTCTGAACTTGCTCCCCAGAACATGGTGCTCTCCAGCACACTGCTAAGGATGCTGTGACAGTCGCATTCCCAAATGGGAATGTTCGACTGTTTCAAGAAAACTGACTTGCAGGCTTTGGTTTCTTACCTGTCTTTGAGATGAGTTGCTCTACAAAGCCAGATTATCAAAAACTTCGAGTGCAGACTCCCTACACAGAGCATGTCACTGGATTTGGACGAGGTTTAGAGAACCACAGCAGACTTGGGGCCCAGCTCTGATTTCATCATCAACAACCTGCTCCTGTAAACAAATGCTTTCATCAATCATCTGTATTTTCTTAATAAATTCATCTTGGTGGAACTGAAAGTCTGAATTGTGACTTTGTCTAGCACCTAAATCTTAGACCTTTAACAAGCTCAGTGTTCCCTGGGCTGAGGCTGCACCACTGTTTTTCCAAAGCATCTGGAATTTCTTCTGAGATGTGAAGTTGACAGTACCTCACTCCTTAAGACAGCACATTACTACCCATTAGCATCTAGTGTTAAGATCAGAGAACCCCTGAGGACAAAGCACTCTCAAATCAATCATTCAGGGACTCTCAGTCCCAATCAGCAGAGCTCCCTTATTTCCTATAGTTTCTGTAGAGAAAAAAAAAAAATAAATCCATATAGTGCTCCTACAGGAACATGGAATGGCTGTTTAGTGAGCAAAATGATGGAGTATTGATTTATTGCTCATAACCTCACCAACAGAGGCTTGGGGAGCAGGGTCAGTGCCAGCTCCTGCTCAGGGCACTCCTGCCCTGGGTGTCCATACCCAGGTGCTGGGGGCTGTGGAGCCTCTGTGAAGGGACCCAAGGGCTGGTCCAGGGTGGTCCCAGTGGTCCCAGCAGAGACACCCCAGGCTGGGGTGGAAAGACAGGGAAGGACATTTCAGAAAGGGCAAAATCTGCTTGGAGTGAGGAAAAAGGTCTGAGAAATGACCCTGTGAGCACCCAGGTCCAAGCTGGGCGAGGAGGAGGAGTCTCCTGCACCACGAGGGAGAGGCTGTGGGGAGCAGGGAAGCCTGTGAGGAGGATGAAGCTCTTAGGAACTGACCACAGCCCACCATTCCACATGATTTTCAAGTCATTTTCCTGTCTGTATATTGAGCCACGTGATTTTTCCTCTTTCTCATTTGTCCTGTTGAGGAAGTGAGAGTGACAATGGCTGGGTGGGCATCTGGCAGCTGCCAACATCAACCCACCCAAAATGCAGATGCACATTTTTTGGTTTATGATTGTGGCATGAACCTGCCATCACACAAGAAAACTGTTTCCTCCGTTTTCTGTAATGACTTTGTAAGCACACCTTGCCACAGCTTTCACACACAAGCTGCATGGTGTGGGTAAATGTTCTCCTCTGATTGGGAAACTCCACCTGGCGAAATATCTGCCAGTTCCAAGCTGTAACTGTCGTGCTATTTTATACATTATCCATGGCCATGGTATCCACGTGCCTCCTGCAGACCTACCAATGCATCCTCACAACACTCCTGTCTGGCACAGTGAGATTGAACAGTTTATTCTTGGTCAGACTGAAAGTCCGTGGCAAACCAAGAACTCAGCTGAGAGCACTTAAGACCAAGTTTGCTACAGTAATCACCAAAACATCTTAAATTGTTTAATTATGTGCCATAGCAGGCCAGAAAACTTCTGGGGACAGTAGATATTTCATTGTTTTGGAATAGATTCATAGCAACTCTTTGCAGCCAAATTACACAAGAGTATGTTGTCACCACCACATCTCATTCAGGAATAGCTGCCTGAAGTCAGCATTCACTTATTGCCAAGTCTTTGCTGGCCATGGGTACTTACATTTATAAATCTAAGCAGGCAGAAGAACATGCCAGTACAAGTTGGTGATTTCTTCTTTTTCTGCTGCAATTATTTCCCAGCCAGCAGACACGAAGAGCATCACTGAATCTATTCTCACTCAGTGCACTCCATATGTTCCTGAGGACTCAATCTCGGATGATGCCAACAGGAATAGAGAGTTACACCACTGTGATATATTTTATACCTGTTAACTGTCTAAAAGTCACTTATCCAAGTTCAGTTAGAGCAAACATTCCCCTAAAAGGCAAATAATCCTGTTGCAAGCAGTTAATTAACCACGAGTTTGACTCATCCTCCAGTTTTATTTGTATTCGAAGAGGTAGCAAAGGTTTTCTGGTCCTTCCTTGTAAGAGTAATCATGTTTATGATATCATTTTATGAGTACATACAGACCTCTGCTTGAAAAAGGTGTTTTATAAAGGAATAAATTGCTACAGAAATCAAAAGCGTAGGATTTGAGTATAAAGGGTGTTAATCAGTTGAAGGAACGGGTCCCAGCCAGTTATTTTCTTTAAAATTGCTATTAGCTAAAACATTTACCTGAGGATTGTTTTCCTCAGCGAAACAGAGGTTCCAAAAGGAACAGGATCCGTGCACATTCCACGTCTCTCCACTGCACCCAGGAGTATGCTGGGCAAAAGGACAGGGACACATCTTTCTAACCACAGCTTTTCATGTTGGTTTTCCCTTGAAATGCCTAACCAGAAAAGAAAGCAGATAGGAAAAGGGGATGTGACACAGTAAAAACAACCCTGGCACAAGGGAATTTCCACACAAACTCCCTTCTGTCTTTCACTCAACCAGGGTTTATTTCCAAAGCTGAGTCTTGAGTAGGGAGAAGTGCAGGTAAACCACTGCAAAAGTGAACTACCAGAGTGGGAAGAGGGAGCAAGATATGATCCCAGCTGCACAGACTTATGTTAAATCACCATTTCAGAGCTCTGCAGTGCCTTGGACTGGAATGGCTTTCACCAGGCAGGAGACTCCACAGGATGGTGCTTCTCAGATCCTGCAGCTCTGAGCTGATCTGGCTGCTTCCAGGCCAGCAGTTGGCAGGTGCTCTTTGAAGCCACCAAAAGTATGTCAAGAATTGCAAGCTACCAGCACATACATACCCAGCCTTCAGATCTGAGCTCTATTTTTGGGGAAATGTTCTGAATTTCCATGTGGTAAGTGAGAGAGAGGAAAGCAGGTGGAGGAGGGAGAACGACTGCAGTAAAGCAGAGAGGCTCCATAAAAATTACCTCATCCTGTCTCTGGGAGCAGCTGAAATGTTGTTAAGGGGTAAATGGGAATACCAGCTTTCTGTTTAAATGTCTTTAAGTGTTTTTCTTTAATAACTTGTCATTTCCTGGTGAAAAGAGCTTCCACAGCAGTGATTTGTGGTGATAACTCTACACAGTAAAATACAGTGCTGGAATTAGGAAAAATAAAATCCTGCTGTGCTAGTGGGTCACGGAATCTGTGTCAGCTGAGAGGAAAAAAACAAGACAACTGGGTAAGAAACAACTTCTGTCTATCTGTGAGCTGTCTGCCATGAAGCAGCTCTCGAATGGGCTCTGAAGTGAGATCTAAGGAGGAGTGTACTGGTTTATGAATGACCTCTGGGCAGCAACACTAGCAGGTACTCCCAGCATCTGCAATCCAACAGGACACACGTGTGTCCGTGTATACTTTAAGCAGGCCCTGTCTAGGACTGCTTATTTAGGGATCCAGTCAGCACTAGGGAGGCTAAGCATGCATCTTTAATCTTTCCAAGCTTAAGTGCTCAGCATCCTAACTTGCAATTAGAGCTGACGAAGCTGCCACCTCGTGCCAGCTCGTGCTGTTAAGCCCCTCTCTCTTTGCCCTCAATAAAGGTGAATATTTAAAGGTCTGCAGCTGAAGGAGCCCAGATTTTGGTCACAGTACATGTAACACCTGGCCACATGTGCACCTGCAGTGATGGGTGGACAAGTTAGGCCTGTGTTGCTTGTGTACTTCTGCACGTCCATTTGGCTCTGATGAAAATGAAGTGCATCGTTTCTGAAAGACACCTGGTGAATCTTCAACATTTCTCTGGTAAAACAGTAAATAACTTCTCAGAAAACGTTTCATGAAAGATGCATTGGTTTCTGGCCATCTCTCTTTACCTGAGAAACTTCGCAAACCAATTCTGTGAGAATAAAGGCTCTGGCTTAGAAAATAGGGATGGTGCAGTCCTGAAGGGTACTTTCATTTAACAGGTTCGAATTTTTTGGAAGGAGTTCCTATATGCTATTAACTACATGCAGTATCTGCAAATGAAGTAATGAATAAATTATCATGAATAAACACAAACATCCAAAGTCAGCCACAGAAGAAAGCAATAGTAATGAAACTCCAAAAGAAACATTGTCTTTTTTGAAGATGTATTCCTAACACTGGGTGTCAGGGTGGGAATCAACCCATCAGGACAGAAAAGGTTAGACATTTTTGCTAAAAAAGTTGTCTATTAAAAATTGCTCTAATGGTGAGTAAACTTCAAATTCCTCAGCACAAGCTGTTTACATGGATTCTGCATGCACCACATTTGTACAGATTGGCAGAATATAGGCAGGCAGATAAGTGTGGAGGCATTCACATAGATTCAGTATCCTGAGAAAAATCTTGACAGGGCTCACAGATACCGATCGACAGTATTGGAAATACAGAAGCCAAGCTGTACATTCCTGAATTATGCAAGTGGTATTTCTTCCTCCTACAGCCATGAAACTCAATAAAATTCTAAAGTCCTGTAAATCCCCCTTATAAGTGCTCCATCTAGTCACTGTTTTCAGCCAGGAATAAATGTATTGGAAAAATATAATCTGTGTATGTCGGTGATTTGATTCTCTTATGAAGAATTCAGACATAGACATTGCTGGACAGAGACATACTGTGTTCTGTCTCACCAGGCATCCCTTAAAGGATTTGGAGCTGGGTGAATCCAGCCAAGGTGGTGAGGCATAACAAAAACAATTAAGCCAAAAGAGATCTTTGTTACAGAATTCTTCACATCAAAGCACGGGGGCTGATGAGAAACTGGCACAGAAACACATGGGCATTTAGAAAATTTAACCTCCATTTGGAATCAGTGGAACCCACCTGAACTGGGTTTAGGTATCTAAATGCTCCAGAAGGCCAGGGCCCCATTCCCTCCCTCCAGCACAGAGCCTGCCCTGCAGTACATTCTGAGTCTGGCTGGCCAAGGTGCCAAGCCACGTGTGCAGGGAGCAGCAGTCAGGATCTGGTCCTGAGAATCTGTCTGCTGCTTCCAGTTAGTGTTCGTACAATAGGACAAGAGAAAGGAAACACTGTGGAGCTGTGAACTCTTTCTGCTGCTGTTGTCTAGAGATGGGATCAGAAATAAAGCTTCGGGCAGAACACCTGTAATGTGGACAGGCAGATGTTTGCACTTGCAGTTCTGTGCTTTAGCTTCTTTTCCCAGATATTAACATATATTCATGGAATTTCTTTTCCCCTCATGGTAAAAAATATGAGTTAATCCCCTCTTAAAGCAGTTCTATCTTCTGCTTTACTGTAAATGGGGAGGTGGGCGAGATTTATTTGTTAAACATTGCCATAAATATTTAGCAGAGCAGGGCTCAGTTGAGAAGAGGACATCTAAACAGATTGCTGGTGAGCTAACCCTTGGAGATTTTCCAGATTCCTCTCTCTTCCTCCCCATTTTTTTTTTCTTTACAGAGAAACTAAACAAACATTTGAAAGGAAGTGCACGACCGGAACAAAAACCCCCATAAATAATTCAAAAGAAAAGAAAATTAATAGGATTCAAGACACACTTTCTGATTATTAGCATGGCTGCTACTTTTTAGTTTATTTTTTTTACAGTAGCAACCAGCTGGTACAGTGCATCATGCTAATCAGTTAGTGTCTTTCACATTTTTGAAACTCCTTGGAAACACATCTCCATCAAACCGCTTTGAAGTTCAATTTTAATTTAGATGCAAACTATCCCAAAAGTACTGATAGTCTAAAAAGCGCCTCTGGCAGCCTATAATTATAAGGCAATAGAGCTGTCAGGTTTGATTAGGATGCTGTTTCAGTCACTCAGTCCGTGCAGCACCGTTTAGCCTCACATGATCATTTAAACATTCCTCCCCACCACTCAGTACCCAGCACTTGGGGATGTAATAGATGGGGCTTTATTTACTTGCTGCTTTTCAATCACCCAGACCCTCCAGACCATCGCAGTGATAAAGCTCGGAAGGAAAGCATCCTCAAATCTCCTTATCATGCCAGATATCCCTGCTGCAGCGTTTCATCTGCAAGAGGTTCACAGCATGAGGCTTAAAACAATCTACCAGTATTATGGCTTAATAAAAGTGCAATATTGTATCACAGAGCTGGGGTTTGAAGAATATCACTGTAGCTGAATAGACCAATTCCGACCCAAATAAATAATATTTGGAGGATAAGAATAATTCTTCTGAGAAGAGTTTCTGTGTCTTTGAATCTATCATGTGTCCCACTATGCAAGTACAGCACATTCAGCTGACTTCAGAGGGGTTACCTGAGTCAGATACCTGCACCATAATTCATATTTCCAGTTCCTGCTGCTTTAAATACATGCCATGAAGAGTGAAAAGAGAGAATGTGAATCCCAGAAAACACAGGCAGCTTAAACAGCACATCTGACTTCAGATATTCAAAATGAAAGCCCAAAGAACCCAACTTGGCCTAAAGCTCCAGCCTGACATCCTGACAGTGGCTCCAGGGAGGGCACTGGGGAGATGCACTGTCATGTTTGAGAATGGTATTGGGAATAGCAAAAAAAAAAAGCCATATCTCCCTCAAGCAGAAAGGCAACACCAAACACAAAGAATACCAGTTTCTGTCTGTCTGTGGGGTTTATTCTGAGTGCTTTCTCTGCTTCAGGCCCAGGGCCAGCACGCTCCCTCTCTACTCTCCCTGTGTATTCATTCTTATCCCCTATTCTTGGAATTCTCTATCTGAAACAGACACTGCATGCAATGCTTGAAAAGGAGGAGGCTTTTAAAATCTTGGGACATGCATTTCCTTCAGCTCCATTGTCTCAGTTGTTTAAAGAGGTGAAGAGAATCTGGCAATGCCTGGGATTTGGCAATGCTGGCTAACGTCACCCTTCATGATTCTGTCTCTTCTAGATGCTTTTAGGAAGCAAAGACATTAAAAAAAAATAAAAATCACAATTCTGAAGGCTCATCCTTCAAAGAGCCCAAGTGCTGGGAACCCCACAGACCACCAAGGTTCTCCCTATACAAGCTTTTCCTTCTGCCCACACATTAAATAAGATCTCATTCTAGTCTAAAGCTCTTATTCCCAGCCAGATCTGAAGGTCACAGCAGCAGCCCTGCCGATTCCAGTACCCAGAAAAAGTGTAGCTTTCCATCCCTTTTACTGTGTGCCTCAAACACATCCATACTCTTCTGGGGCTCTTCAGGGTCACGCTGAAAAATAAGCCTATTAATACAGCAGGGTTTCAAAATATTTGAAGAGCTAATTCAGCAGAGTTTATATCTCTTGTGTCGGCTTCACTGGAGCCAGCATTTTTCACTCTGCATTCAGTCACTCTGAATATCAGTCAGGGCACTTTACTCAGCCATAAAAGAACTGCAAGCAGAGATGAATCTCATCCTTTCTTCTCTCAGATAGCTAAGGAAGCCACCAGCCCCCCATTTTAAACCTAACTACAGAAGACAGCTTAATGAGGCTCAGGGAAGATCACCTTGAATGTTAGCCAACAGCCCATTGTCACAAGAAGAGTTTCTTGCGTCAAAATCTGTATAACCCTTGAATAAATCTCTTTGATTCTGCTTACACTGGGGCTGTGCTCATTCTTGCTCCTTCAGCTGTCACAGTGGGAGGTGTGAATGTGTGTGGGATGCTTACGGTGAGAAAGACAAGGGTATCATATTAAAATCTTGGTTGTAATCATTAATTTAAGAACAGATATAGCAAGCAGAGAAGAACGAAGGGTTTAGAGGCAGACCCTTTCATTCATTTTTAAGTCTGTAACAGAGACAGACAACACGAATAAAAAGCCCTGCACATGTGCATGGACACTCAGCCCTCAGCTGCTGTTAGTTTGGGGAAACTTTTCCATATTTTCTTGCATGCACAAGTACCTTCTCATCATAATGCCAGTGTGAGAAACAGCTCGTTACATGAAGAAATTAAGAGCAAATAAAAATCATGTCATTGTAGGAAAGTATTTCTCCACACAAGCAGGGAATATATTAACATTCCTCTTTCCTCAGTAACAGATGAATATACCAGAAAATGAATTCTTGAAAAACCACTCTTAATGCTGACCTTAATATAGCCCAGAAATAATTTTAAAGGTTTGAGCCTGATTGTTTAAATATACCTTCAGCATCTTCTGTCTGCTAATCAGACATTTATTACTAATAACTGATCTCTCAAACATTCACCTATAAACCAATCATTATAATTAGGCAGCAGGGGTGCTCTGACCACTGCTTAATTTGTGTGGAGCACAGGAGTCTCATCTCCACCTTGGATCCTCTCATCTGGTTGTTACAGTGCCTGCTGTCCTCTTGTGTGTAGAAGTTAGGGAAAACTTTCTTGTTGAGTTCTTGCAGAGCACCTTCCACACTGGGGCTCAGAACAAACCTCCTGGTCTTGTTATATTGACTGGTTTTGATACGAAAATCGTGGCAACAAAGGAACATGGAACTGTGAAGCAGTTTGGATCAGGAACAAAATGGGCTTTTCCTTAACAAATCATGCAAGTTTTCTCATTTCTCTCACGGATTAAGAATGTACTTAGTCAAGAGAAAACATCTGTCCAAGCAGTGAGGAAGGAGAGAGAGCCATATGCCCGAATGAACTGCTGCTTAGGAATAAGCAAAGGAAATCTAGAGGGCTGGTTTGGGATTTAGTTTTCTGGAGGGGGAAAAAAGGAAAAATTCACTGCAATCTGTTCATGCACGAGAGAGGGACAGAGGCAAAGGTGGAAGGGCAGAGTGATAGGAACATCTGCATAAGTAATATTTTTGAACAACAAGCAGCACACAGTGGTTTAGGACAAACATCTGTGCAATAGAAACATCCACACCGATATAAGAAGCCTCCCAGTACTGGCACGGGAAAGAGGTGGGAAGGACAGGACAGACTGAAAACAGATGAGGGACAGATACTGCATTAAGTGGCACAACAGCCATTTCCTTCCATGTGCTCAGTCTAAAGGCAGTGTTAATAGAGGAAGCTGTAGGCAGGCAAATTACCTGTCAGATGCCAGAGGCTGCTAATGAAGAAAGATTCAAAGAGCATGGGTAAATGCAGCCAATAAAACATCTCTGAATGCAAAATGAATGAGAAAGCTTGGCAGAGGTGCAGTTTTTCTTTCAGTGTGGAAACAGAGGGCTTGGAGGAGCAGATGGAACATATATACCCTGATTTGGTAAATACCCCACCTAATTTAGTTACTCTGAGGGTTACAGGATATGAGACTCTCAGAGAAGTGGTGACTGTGATCAGTTGCTATAGGTGTGTGCTGGAATGCAAGAGGATAATGAGAAAATCATGGAATCGTTTAGGTTGGAAAGGACTTTCAAGATCATGGAGTACAACAGTTAACCCAGGGCTGACACTTCAACAGTCCTGCTCTCCAGGGCTGATCAGGTATCAAAGTAGGGGAAAGGAAAATTTAACCAAGTAGCAACATTCAACCACTTCATTATGGCATTTATAGCTTTAGCACTGGACTACAGCCCTGGAGACCTTGTTTTAATTGTGCAGATTCCTTTGATTCCCAGATCAGTCTCTGAATGCTGGGTGTTTGTGTGAGTTGTCTAGGCTGCCTCCACAAGACAAATGATACCTCTTGAAATAAGCAGAATAAATCACCCGCTAAAAGTCCCTTTCTCTTTACTGAATGTAGAGGGAGTCTAGTTTATTTAGACCAGAAATCTATTTTTCATATGTCTAAAGTTATGTGAGATAAGCCTCCCCATTTTTCTACCTTTTTTTCTGAATATCTGTCAGCAAACTGGGAATAACATTTCCAGTTGCACTGCTGCACAATGAAGACATCATCCATTACTGTTTCAGAGGCAGTCAGATGCAATTGTACTAACAACAGCTCTGTAAGAATACAAACAGATTAAAAAGAGGCAGAGAGGGTTTTTAAAAATCATTATTATTATTATTTATTTGTGGTCTAGCTTTCAACACCAGTTTTATTTGTCCTATCTATCAGGAATTAAAGGTTCATGTGAACTGCAGCTCTAAAGGGAGTGCTATAAAATATCAAAGGCAATCCTACAAAGCAACTTTTTTATTTGGATGTTTTTGAAAAAAAAACAAAGGGAGAGGATTTTGATCTATATTCTAATAGTCTCAATTCTGTGAAGTCTGACAGGGGTAGCACTGAAACACTCTTAGCAGTCATGGTCCATTTCTGTGCTGGGCAGATGAAAAAGTTTCCAGCAGCCAAAAGACCACTGTGCCTCTAAATGGAAGAGTCTTATGTCTGAAAACACAGATTTGACAGAATTGAAGCTCTTCACAAACACATATTGATCTCTTGAATACTGCAGATAAAAGTCAGTTGAATAAGGTTGAAAGATCCGTTTGTCTTGAAGTATGAACTAAATGTTTCAGGAAGCTATGATTTTTAGATTGTATGTTGAATGACACCTGTCAAAAAGATACAACTGTAATAAGTCAGAAACACCGAGATTAGGTATTTCACAAAGTTAATTATAAGATCTCTGAGACTTCGAAGAAATTTCAGGGTTTTTTTTTTTTCCCAGTTTTGAACAAACTCAGAGTAAGAGACGACACGTCCTCAAGGAGCTCAAATCCCATTTCAGAGCCAGCTTCCATTCAGGATATCAATATGACCATATACCCTGCTGTTATCTGTCAGCTGTACAAGGGTCATGTCTTGAAGGAATATCAGAGTGAAGACACTACACATTTCAGGGGATCATTTCCTGTGTTATTCATCTAATTTGACATTCAGTTGTATTGTACGAGCAAGACCCAGTACAACAAAGCCATTTAACCACAGTGTTGATTTGAAGGTGTCTAAGCTTTTGAGTTACTCGGATTTCTAGGGATTTTTTTTTTTTATTTCACTACTGAAAATTATTATAATATTATGCAAGCAATTCTTAATGCTACTTTTCCATATTAAATCCACCATTTCTCAGGAGGGCTCGGCCACCAGGTGCTATTTTGATTTAAAATGAACACAGGAGAGATTAAAATGAGTGGAGTATATTACCTCTGCACGCATTTGTCGCTGACAAAATGTATTAATTGCACATGGAAATCAATGCAAAGCAGTGTAGCTTTCAACCAAGCTACAGAATCAAATACAAGGCCTATCAAAACTGATAATCCCTTATTGAATCAAACACATTGCCAAGGTCACCAAAAATAAGCAGTGTGTGAACTGTATCAGAGAACAGTAAATCACATGCACGACTGTGTTGGTGGATATGTACTATATACAGAGTATAGCCCTTGCCATTGAACATATCCACAACTTTGATATTATCATAGATAAGAAATATTATCCATTAGAAATGGGCAGTGTTGAGGAAGGAGAAAATGCTCCCGTGAGACTCAAGGAATTTAAGCTCCGTTCTTGGCTTAGTATTAGAATTTGTGCAAATTACCTCCTCTTTGTCTGCCTTGGCTCTATAATTGGAACTAACCCTGAATGAGAATACTGGCCTCCCCCATGGAGCTATTCAACTTGCATGGAATTTCAGGAACTGAATGACACATGTCACCAAAAGGGGCTTGTTCAGTAATGCAGCTGTCACTGCTTAACACTGAGTAAAGATTTTGAACACAGAACTTTGGTGATTGCCCATTCAAGAAAATAGCAGGTTGCTCAAACTGAGCATCACTTGCACATTTCAATACAACGTGCAGCAGTTTGGACAGGCACTGATGGACACTGAGGGGGGCATCTGGCTGCTCCCTACACCTATTTGACTTACTGTTCTCTCCTCTTTCTGTTTGGCTTTTTACTGCAACATCCTCCCTCTCCTCTGGTCTCTCTGGGTAGCTATCACCTCCCTAACTTGAACCCACTGGCAAGACTGAAATTAGACAACTGCACACATCACAGAGTGAAAAGGGTGTTTGCAGACATCGTATTGTGTGCTCATCAGGACCTGCTGTTCCTTTTCCTCACCCTTTATTCATCCTGTCTCTTTGGATTTGTAAGGTCTTCGGGTCTGGGATTGATTTTTGCTCTCTAACAGAAGGGGGGTTGTGAGATATGAGCGGTTCTTTGCTAGCCCTTAGTCATCCCCATAGGAATGTGATATTAGGGCTCACAGGTAGCTGATTTCTAAGACCCCACCAGACTTAAAACAATGCACAGATTTATTACTTTTAAAACAATGCACAGCTATTCCTTTGGTAATTCTGGCTGTTGCATTCTCAAGCGTTCCTTTGATTTATTAGCCCGGTGTGTTATTAAAATAATGAATTATGTGTTGGTACATTGCATTTAACGCAGTATACACAGGGGCAGGTACATCTGCTACCTATTAATCAAATATTCACTAGCAAAAGTTGATTAACAGCATTTTACATATTTACAGCAAGAATGAAAAGCATAATAGAGCTGCACTGAAGATAAATGATAATAAATTATTAAAATGCATTTATCTGTGCACTTAGTGCGTGGGGTAGACAGAACTGCAGGTACAGTTTTGTTCATCACACAAAGTCTATTGAAGCAGACATTTACTTAATGCATTATTTTCAGCTTTTTTGGGGAGGAAAAAAAGCCCCCAAAAGTTGCATAGAGCTGTGCACATTTCAAGCCAAATTTGAAGCAAGTTCCCTCACGTGGAATTTCTGCGTCTGCCAAACTACTGGTTGAAGCTTTCAAATCACCTGTGCTGTTGATGTGTAGTGTAGACCCTGACATTTGCACACCCCAATGCCAAAGTTTGCTGTGGCTCTGGGTAACTCCCTCCCAGCTGTCCAGCCCGCAGGATGTACTACAAGTGGAGATTTGCCAAGTAAGCACCAAAAAAAAATCTGAGGCCTTTTAAACGGATATTTTAGAGCTTCTTTCTGTTAGGAACTGGAATTACAAAATCATATTCTTGTATTTCATATCTGGAGGAGAAGGCCAGGAGCATTTTCCTTTTTTACTGGAGCTGAACTGATTTGCACAGAGCTAAGCCTAATTTTCTTGCACAGGCCCAGGTCCCAGCTATGACAAAGGATTAATGGTCTGGAGTCCACGGACCCCACTAAATCCTACTGAAGTCAGTAAGAAATCTGAGGGCTTCGAAGCAGCAGGGTTGGTCTCCCTTGTTAATTATTGGCAGCTTCTTTAACTAGACTTCAGAGAAAATCATATTTTTTTTCCTAAATTGCCTTTTTATTGATTTTCAACATAACAGTATCACAGAAAGCAAACATGGACTATAAATGAGAGCTTAAACATGCAGTGCACATACTGTTGAACGGGGGAGAAAAATACAGTATGTTAATAAACCCAGCTAAAAGAATACAAACCAGAAAGTAAATAAACAGATGCAGGAATTACGGGAGTTCAGAATTTGAGTTCAGGGAGAAGAAATTAGGATTTGCATTAGAGAAAATTACAGTACAAGGAACAATATTATGGGAAATATATTTGCAGCTGGTGTAAATCAATATTGACTCTGTTAACTTACTCCAGCTGAGAATCTGGTCCCTGCATCCTTATGTCAGTATTCAGAAAAACAACCCATTTTTTCTCCGTGGAAAATAATTCCATACGAAAAAAACCTCTTTTTTCCGATCACTTATCTAAGAGCTCATTTCTAAACCATTCTACTGAGAGTAAATCACTTATCAATCTCTCCCACAAAACAAAGGCAGAGATAGAGTCTCAGGTTTAATCTGCTGTGAGTGGCACTGTGTGGCCAAGAAAGCCATTTATAAATAAGAGTGCAATTAAAATGACCTTCAAAGTTTCTCAGCAGAGCCTAAAGAACCACAAACTCAAGAAATTTAAACAATGAAGAGCATATAAGAATATAAACTGCATGTCTCTTGCAGATATTTCAGAGTCTTAACTCACTTCCAAGGACACAGCTGGGGAGAAGGCGTTCATGTGTATGACAAGTGGTTGTGTTTTGTCCCAGTGGTTAAGTATTTCTTTGCCTGGGGATATTGTCCTGGATGTGGAACAAAGTCCTTAGGAAAGCAGGCTTGATCAGCTTGACCCCTCAAGAACAACTTGGTTATTTTTTTTATGACAAATCAGGCTCCCTTATCAGAGACAGAGATTGGGGGTTCTGCTCTGCCTCATGGGAGGAGATCAGAACCCAAAGTGATCTGGACAGCCAGAGAAATGGACCAAGATCAATGGGATAAAAGTCAACAGTCAAGTGCAGAACACTACATTTAGCAAGAAGGAATCAACTGCCCAAGTACAAAATAGGGAATTAATGGGTAGGCAAAAATACTGTGGCAGAGGAGCTGTTATACCACGAACTGTGAGTGAACCAACATGTCACTGACACCAAAACAGGCAAACCCCAGCCTGGGGTAAATTAAATGGAGTTTTACTCAAGATACAAGAAGGAAAAAAAGCAGCATCTCAGGCATTTTATAAACAAGTGAAAGCAACATATTTTGGGAAATGTGATCCTACCTCAGCATGGGCAGGTAAACAGCAGATCTCATGAGGTGCTTTACGGCCTTAATTACTGTGATCTTATGCTCCCAGATGAAACTTAGAAGTATGAAGCCAGAAAAAAAGCCCCAAACATAGAATCATAGAATGGTTTGGGTTGGAAGGGACATCAACAATCTTGATTTCCTGTTTGCCCTGCTAACAACTTCCCCCAGACAGTGATTCAGCAGTCAAGGGAAACTACATATTATATTCTGGGCTGAACTCCTCAAGTTCATGAACCTTTCAAGACAGAATTTCAGTCCAGATTCATCTGAAGTGGTACAAGCTATTTGTAATTTTCTGTAGTTTTGATGAGTAGTAGGTTTTTCTGAGTTTATCTGAAGATAGATTTCAAAAGATAAAACTCTGTAGAAACCCAAACTAGTTTTGCAACCAAAGCCACTGTAACTGTTGTGCAGTTATTCTGAGAAGTGAAAATTATCAGGCCTCTTCTTTTTCCCCATCCACAAGAAACTTGGAAAATGCTAGAAGTCTGTCAGATGGCCAAGCAAAGAGATGCTGTAATCACGCTGGGGGATACTAATTGCAGCTCCTGATTGAGCTCTGGAGCTG
This sequence comes from Myiotriccus ornatus, assembly GCA_036023395.1. Taxonomy (NCBI): domain Eukaryota; kingdom Metazoa; phylum Chordata; class Aves; order Passeriformes; family Tyrannidae; genus Myiotriccus; species Myiotriccus ornatus. Next base: position 12,604,653 of record JAYRBT010000037.1, read on the forward strand.
CAATCAAACTAATGCCAACCCTACCAGGAGTCAGAAGTGAGATCCTGTGCCTACCTCAGCAAGCAGGAGGTTACAAATATGCAATAATTGGAAGGAAAGTTTAAGTGACTGACACTTCTCATTAACAACCATATTTCTCATTTTTAATAATTGTGCCACTTTTCTGCTTCCAATTTCTACAAAGTTTCTACAAAATAGAAGTAATTGTTTTTGATAAAGACAAATTTTGAGCATTGTTTTATTTTTTAAGTTGTAAAAAAGAAGCATCTCCCATAGTTTCCCTCCCAGTTCTAAATCATCAGAGTCCATGTAATAATCTGTCCAAGCGTCATTATAAAGTGAAAGAAAAGTTCTAGGGTGCTCTGTCAATCAACCAAGATCAGAACAAAGTTTATTAACTAGCTCTCAGAGCTCCCTTCCTTCTGTTCTGGCAATCAGAAAGGTGGAGCAATAGGATCACATGGAGCACATCGGGCTCGGGTACAACCAGAATCCAACAGAGACATCACTCTCTCTGTGGTGCCTCTGGAAAAGGGATGAAGCAACAAGAGCTCTAACACCTCTGCTCAGGTGTGGGCAGCCTTTTGCTATCACAGCAACTGAAAAACCTGGCTGTGGTGGGAGCAGGAGGGTTGTGGTGGAGCACAGCACCACAGAACCCACAGGCAGCTCTGCCCCCAGCTGCCGTGACCAGAGGAGGTGGCACGAGGGGCCCTGGTGCCCGTCATTTGGATGGTTCCCCTCAGCCAGACCATCCCACCCTGGCACAGCACTATCCACTGGAATAACACCAGGGCTTCTGCACAGTGACCTGGACTGGGAGCAGCAGCAGCTGACAAAGAGCCTGCCAGAGATACGGAGATTTGCTGCAGAGCGTTTTGAAATGAGCCGCAGGGAACAGCAATTATGGAAATCGGTGCTGCCACTGAAAAAATACCTCCAAGTATGGCCTTGGCAAAGCTCAGTGAACTGGGGAGCTCAGTGCAGATGCTGATCTCCATCTCTAAATCCGTTTCCTCGGCATCTACATCCTCTCCTGTGCACACACATGACAAGGCGTGCTGGTGCGTTGTAGAGACGTGAGGGCAAGCAAGAACATCTCAGGAAGTGGGGTGTAAGAAAAATGCTTAACGCTACACCAAAGAAACTAAAAAATAAGCAGAGACATCACAGTTGCTGCTAGCAGTTCCTTACAGCACAATCCCATAAGTTCTGTAGCCTGCTGACTCTTTACAAAGCACGATCTGAAGTGTCTCAGTGCCTAGATATGATCACAGTAATCAGTTTTTCCTACCATACCTACAGTACATTACACTCTATCATCACCATCATCATTTGTCCTCCACCTGAAACTTTATCACAAAGGTAAGGTGCAGTAAAGTTGCTGAAAAACTCTGGAACTAATGAGCAGAGCTCCTGAGAGCAGCAAAATTAATTAAGATACTAACTAAGGAAATGTTGATATCAGATGACAAGGGGGCGAGTTAAAAACCAAACACCTCAAAGCCCAGTGGAACCCAACAGCATGTTGGAGATCTGGTGGGTCTGAAAGAGCAATGGAAATCACACACAGTTCCCAAACTGCCACCACGGTGCCATCTTTCAGGACTTGTGGCAATCCAGGCGACTCCAGGAGAGAGACATCCTCCTCCTTCACCCCCTCCTTCTCCTCTATCTCAGGCTGAGACCAGGGACTCCCTCACCTGCTCCCAGCCCCCAGACAGAGCACTGGCTCTCCAGCTTTGAAGGGCCATTAATCAGATGAGAAATGGATACAAGGGGCGGCACAGCAGCACAAAGAATGGATGTTTTGGTGTGATTGCTCCACGATGGAGTTCAGCTGCAGCTCTGTGCATTTGCAGCCTGTAGACTATTCACTCAAACCAAGGTTTTAACTAGAACAAGTGGAGCAAATAATTTATGCAGCATATTCAGTCTCTGTTTCTGAATTGATAAGAATGATTATTAAATGTCATTTACTTAGAACATCTTCTACTTCAGTCTTTCTTGATTTAATTTGATATTCCCTGGTTATGAGTTAGCTAAGCTCTCCATGTTCCTGAATATGCCTTTTGTTTTTAAACAATACATTTAATCTTAACAAATACCCACCTTCAGACTATATTGATTGGTGCCCATTGCAAGCCATCATTGAAGATGTATGAGAGTTTACATGGGACACTAAACACATATGTGTTATTCTAGGATATATTTTCTGATTATTTTATTATTAGAAATAAGTACCACACTGTGCTGCTGATAACAGATTTTTTTTTTTCAATTGAAACTAAAATTGGATTACTGTATCTGCTAGAAGCTTTTCTGTAACATGACCTGCTCTTTTTCTGTACTTTTGACACAGAATTCTCCTTGTCAGATTTATCTTAAACTTACAAAAAATAAGAGCAAGTCTGATTCTGGAAATATACAGCTGCCAGTGGCTGAGAGAGTATTTTTGATCAAGCACCTGCTCTCTAAGCTGAAGAACTCACTCTTGGTCTGATAGTTTATCTCCAACATACAAATATTTCATTATATGGCATGACTAGAAAAATAGAGGAACCAACCCCTAAGCATTACATTAATCATGTAAGCAACTGTTTTGTTAGATACAGATCTTGCTCTGCTCCTCATTAGTACCCAGTCACAGGTGGGAATGAAAGCTTTTCAAACCAGGTTTCAAAGACCTTCTTCACTGACATCTTCTGTGGCTGAGAATCAGTCAAAGACCTGGTGTCAGTCTGTCTCAGAGCCAGAGTGTGCATGGCCAAGGCTGGAGAACCCCGGGAAAGAAATGCCAGAGAAGGTGTGATGGGGGTGTGTTTTCAGCTGCAATGAACACGTTCTGTGATAATGCGCTGAAGGATGTCATGAGTTCCTAAGCTCTTGCAGCTCTACTGCCTTAAAGTTACTGATGTAATGGAAGTTATATGACTGTGCCCATTAGTTGCATAAGCTGCATGCTTAATAGCAAACCTTGGTGTTGCGAAACACAAATCACATTCTTGGCTCTAAATGGCTCCAAGTTCCAATTTAATGATGATCCCACTATGGAAAAGAGCTTCTATTAAGAAAGGCTTTCTGTGACAAAGGTACTACTTTATCATTTAAAAATCTCTGTAGCAGGGAGACATTTTAGTGCTAATGAAATACATATTTTGCTTCTGTCGCAGCTCCCAGCCCAGGAGCTCAGTGCAGCTTAAGGCTACGAATGAATCTCCCTGCAGGTGCTGTGTTAGCATTGCTATTCTGCTTGCAGGGCAACCCACACCCAGAATCATGGAACTCTTGCCCAAGCCAGCACAGAGAATGCAGTGCTGGTGCATCTCCGGCCTTCCATCAGCTTCTCTTTACCACAGCCCTGTGCAGTGAAGACTGCAGTCTCATTTTACGGATACAGAACTGATGTGCTGCCAAAAGGGCTGAGGTTACTGAGCTGTAGCTCGAAGCTGAGTGCCAGGTTGGAGCCCAGACACTCCTTATGGTCTGTGGAGTGGAACAGGTTCTTCCTGGGGGTGGCTGAGAGTCCTGCAACCGAGTGCTTGCCCTGCAGCAGAATTTCCTTTCCCTTCTTAGCAATGTGCTGGCAGTTCAGGCATCTCAGCTACAGGAGATGAATGTAGGCATAAGCAACATGCCCAGGGCCATGCTGGAGGGCTGTAGAGAGCCTGAACACGAGCTGCTGAAACGCAAGATGGGTGTCTACTGAACATCACCCATCCTCCAGCTCCCAGATGGAGTCGGTGGAAGGAGGGAAACAAGAGGAGCCATTTGCAGGGCACAGCAGTGCCCAGGTACTGCAGACTCTACGTGCAAAGCTGCTGATTTTTGAGCACCATCTACTGGCACGTGACCCACCTCCCCTCCCATGCACACAGAGCAGCCTTTCAGAGTACCTTGGGGTGTATGGCGGTGCCAGGGAGGGAAATGAAGACTCCTCACACACAGTCTTGAGCCTTAATAAAACCGCCCATCCTCTTTGTCAGACTGGATTTACCATCACGTTTTGTCACGTCTTGCAATAACAGTTTTTCAGCATATTCAGTTCAGCTGAGTGACTGCAGCACAGCAACCCCTTTTGCAGAGACTGTCAAGCTCTTAAAGTTACCACCTGTGATTTGCACACAAAATTACTGTGTATCATCCCTGCAAACCATAAACTCAGACTGGTCAAGAACCCTGCAGCAAATTCAGCCTCAGTGTAACTCGGTAGGAATCCAATGAAGTTTGTATTAGAGATGGATTCTTCCCGCTGTCTCTTGACTCTTGATACACTGGGATCAAAGCCTTGCCAGGGACCCCACTGTGGATGAAATGGTTGCATTTGTCACTGTTCAGGCATCCAGAGACATACTTCCCAGTGCTTCCTCCATTCCAGAGAGAAACAAAACATATTCAACAATGAAAACCTAAACCAAAGAGAAGCAACTGCAAACACAGAAAACGTGACTGGACCATCACCAGAAATTAATCAAAATCTGACAGAACATTTCTGAATGGATTGCTTTGCTGGTAATAGTTTTCTACTACATTTTCCTTGCATTTAGATAGACTGGGATACTCTAAACCCACATCATGATATTTTTTAGCTCTTTAAATGAAATATAAAAATGATCAGTATTATACAGGAAATAGAGGGTTATGCTGGCTCGACAGTAATTAATTTTCCAAGATCAAGTTCCATGTCCTAGGAGTAACACAGGAGCCATCAGTATCATTGTTTCCTGAATACCTGCCACCTACCAGAGCCTTTTGTGCTCAAAAGCAAATTGCAACACTCTCCCTGAATTTCAGTTGTGCCAATGCCTTTTATTTAATGTTGGCAAAGGTTACATGGTTCTCTTTCTGTAACAGTCTTCTCAAAGCGAGCAAAAAACCCACAGAAGGTCAACAGAACACTTCTCTTTCCTTGCATACATCCACAAAACCTTCTAATAAACCTGCCTGAACATCCATCCCCCTGCTGCAGTGCACTGCTAGCACTCAGAGCTTCATAAACCATCACAGCAACAGCAGCGGCAAACACATATCCAGCAGATATGTAGGTTAAAATTAGACCTAGAAGTATGTTTTGGTTTGGCCTTTTTTTATTTTCAAGAGCAGTGAGTTCAACACATCTGGTATAAGGTGTCTTTGTTCCTTACTCTCAACATATGTACCAGAAGATACGAAAAAGTATAATTTCCCTTTTTAAAAAAAGAGTTTTCTTTCTGGATTTCTTCGAAGAAAAAGAACTTTTTTTTTTAACCATATGTCTCCTCTGTGTATGTATTGGAGTTGGAACTGTGTGGCAGCTCACACAAGAAAGAGACATATGCTAAAAGCTGTTCTCTTTTCTCTGTTCAAGAAAATAAAAAGAAATAAATAGCAGTTGCTCCGACAGACACTAAAGTCAAACTAATACCTCACATTGATTACAGTAGTAATCAAGTCAGAGCCAGGCTATTCCTCAGAGTGATTATTTGCTTCCTTTTCTAAAATTAAGTGGAGTGGTTGACAGTGTGCTGTGTTCTGGCTCTGCACAACTGTAATACAAAGGGAGCATCAGTGAGACAAGTTAAAGGGATCCAGCAGTAGCGAAGCGTGACGAATTAGGAGAAACAATCAATGTCGGCATCATTATAAAAGTCATATCAATGATTTAGGCAACTTAAAAAATTCCATAAAAACCCACAGTGCTGTGAATTAAACAAAAATTACAGATTGCAAAAAAAAAATTGTCATGAAAGGCTGTTTTGAGTGAACTTGTCATCCTCGGTGACATTTGCTCTTCTCTTCCACAGCACCTACAATCCAGCACAGCACTGAACTAAAGGCAGCTGCAACAACTGCTATTTCACTGAATTAGTACTTGAATGATTATTTAAAGGACTCCACCTATCTGAATGAAGGGTATAGTCAGTATAATTAAATAGCCATTGAAAGGATTAGCAATCCTTAATTACTTATACTTTCCTCTCATGTTTGTTCATAATGGACAGACCTGTTCAGTCCCAACCCTGCTGTGTTTGACCAAGTATGGTACTGGCCACGTTGCCTTTCTTTGCTTTCCAAAAATCCTGCTGCATCATAGGGAAATTGTTTTTCACTGGTTTATGGCCACTGAAAACCACCATTTTCAAAAAATTAAAGTAACCAATAATCTCTGTTTGCTTTCAGATAAAGCCTTATCATTGCTGCATCATAACCTTCTTGTGAAACATTCAGATTCTCCAGGAAAACACACATCAGAACAGAAAGAATTTCAATTTGTCACATGGCTCTGAAAGTTAATGACTATCCTATCACTTTTTTTTTTTTTTTTACTAAAAAATTAAGTAATGGACAGAAATACAGAATAAACATGAAAAAATCAAAAGGCAGACACATATTTTGCAGATTCCCATAGAAAACTGATTGTGTGCACTACTGGATTCTGTGGTCAACCACCTCTGAACAAATGCATTCATCTTGCTTTTACTCGAAACTCTACATTTGTCCAAGTCCAAGGCACGTTTTGACCTATGAAATACCCCCCATCACTCCTGTTTGGCAATGCTCAACTGGCAAGTCCTGCAAGTAATTTCTTTTTTTAATTTTCCAGCTCCTGAAATACCTAATTTAAGGTATAACTTTTCCATTAATGAAATCAAAAGGGCTTGGTGGAAATATTCTGGAGGCTTTTTACCGTTAGGCCATTTAAAGAAAAGAGAGAGAGGAAAATTAAAACTCTGATGTCTGGAGGGGAAAAGTAAGTGAGGAATAATTCAGAGAGCAGAGGAAACAAAGGGAAGGGAAAATAAAGGCGACAATGTAAATTTTATTCTGGTTTGCTTTTAGAGCTCCTAAGTAATTTCTCCCGCTTGTGCTCCAAATTATAATGTCTCTGCCCTTAAAAAGCAAATTATCATTTACAGACTTCTTTTCTCTGGATGTAATAATTTATAGCCCTTTCATAACTGGCTCTGTCAGTTAAACAACACAAAACAGTAAAAAACTGTATCATCTATATCTTTTCCCACCATTTCCCACCGCCCATTCTTAGTCCCCATCATCCACGTTGAAAAGAAGCTTCTGGCCCCAGGGTGTATCAAAACAACTGCAAAGGGCTGGGAAATGGGAAGTCAGAATAAGGATTTTTTTTCGGACATTTGTTATTAAAAATTAAAAATGTTTAATATGAAACACCCCCCCCAAGCTTTTCTGGCAGATGGCTCTGCGTACCTGTCACCTGAGGATGGGGAGGAGAGTGAAGGTCACACTCTCACAAGTGAGGGTCACAGAGGACTCCAAGCACCCAGCCAAGTGCTGAGTGAAGTCCCTCTGTACTGCATAAGGAATGCAGACTGATAATGGTTCAATTCCTTGCAAAAAAACAACAAGTGAGGGCCTAATAGTTAACTCTAATTTTTCATTTGGGTCCTAAGTTGCTTTTGCTGTTGTTGTTTTGCAGAATCATAATAAACAGCCACATTTAGAGAAGTGTTCCCAGCTGCCCTGCTCAAAGCCCAGCAAAAGCTGTTGAGTCCTCTCTAGGCTGGAAGAAACAGTTTACCAGAAAAAAGAACTTCAGCAGTGAGAAATGAGAGAGCATAGAGGATGATTCACTTGAAGATTTTCTTAATTAATAAGTTGGTTGTTACCTTCCTACGAGGTGACTTCTTTTCATTTACTTTGACTTGTCAGAAGTCTATTTTATTGCACTGGTGGGGTTTCTAACACTGCTCTGATTCACTGGGTTTATTAAAGCCAACAACAAAGAGCCATGTCCTAATATAGACTTAATAACCCTTATTTACACCAAATGGGCACAGAAAGACTCAAATCGTTCTTGTTTGTATAGGGTTTCAATATCATCAAGCGAAGCAGAGTAAAGAATGCAATAATCAAAGAAATTATTGTCTGCTACCATTCCAGTATAGGTTGCAATAACAGTTCACAGATGGGTCTTCACAAAGGCTAATTCTGGGCACAGAAGACTGCTCTCTGTAAGCACTTTCTGTAATCAATAGAAAGAGACAGGCACCTTCAGAGGACAATTCAGAGCAGGAGCTAATTTAAGTGCTCTGAATTGCACTCCTGAAATCCCCATCTCTCAGTGTTTTATATATTGGAGCTCGGGGAGGTATACCTCGAATTCTGACACAGAAAGAGCAGAAGAGAAGTCAATCTTCTGTGTTTTGTAAAAGAGTCGTGACACTTGTAAACTGAGGGCATGTCAACGCGCCAAAATAAGACAAAGTGTGGGGAGGCCCCATTTCACCCTAACGGGTGCTGGTGAGTCCACAGAGCAAGGTGACAAGCCCTGCTGGAAAGGTTTCTCATCTCTCCTCAGCACAGGACAGAGCAGCTCTGCAGTTTCAGGCTGCAGGCTGATGCAGGCAGGTCCCCAGCCCGTCGGCAGCCCATCCACACCTGCCCCACAGGCACTCAGCCTTTCCTGCCTCCGACTCCCAGGGGACCTGGTCCTGCTTGGCTGGAACAGTGACCCCTCAGCTTCACCAGAACCAGAGCAAAGCACAGAAGTGCTGGGATTTCTCCTAACATGAAACAAGGCTGATTTTGGGACAGATAAATAAAAGTAGGACACGTCAAACGCACCCGTTACGTGAGATGATACCTATTCATGTTTACTTTTAAACAGAACGCTTACTGACAACATTGTACCAACTTTTGCTATTGCTGATGCACAAAACAGAATAAATACATATTCAAAAACAGTAATGAACTTATGGGCAAACTCTATTCTTTAAGAGACTTCTATTATTTTTGAGTTGTGACAGTAATGGGGCTACTGCAAAGGAGGTATTTTCTGAAAATCATTCCTGCAGAAACATCACAGCGTATGAGTCAGCAGGTCAAATTCATCCACCATGTAAATCAGTTGGAATAATGGCATTTCCAGCTCTGAACCCAGAGAATGCCACCTTACAGGCTCTTTCATTTATTCATGTTCGTTATTGGTGAGTGAAGTACAGAAAATACCTGCACTGTCTCCAAAACCCCCCAGGGAAGGGACTCAAAGAGCTGCCTTATTCCTGGACACACACTTCCCTACTATGGGAAGCAAGTTATTTCATAGCCATTACTACCACAGGAAGGGAACTGAGGGGTTAGTTTGAACTCAGTGATCTAAAAGGTCTTTTCCAATCGGAGGGATTCTATGACAAGAAAGGAACAGAAGCTTTTCCCCGTCTTCTGCCACTGCCTGTCTCTGGCTTGCAACAATGGGAGCCTACAAGGCACTGTTAATACCCAGCACACAATGGCTTCTCGGACCATCTTCTCCCTACAAACTCTCCTGAAGATGGTTATTATTTACCTGAGGCTAGAACTAGCAGCAGGAAAGAGAAACAGAAGCTGAATTAGTTATAGCACACTCAGAAAAAAAAAAAAAAACCAAAACAGGAACAGATAGGGAGGAAAGGAAATCAATATGTGTGATTGCTCTTCTCCATCCACTGTAAACACGTTGGTGAGGGACATGATTCATCTCTGCTGGTGAAAATTGGATTATAAGTGTTGCTGAAGTAAAAAGGGAATTTTGAAAGGAAAATATGTTCCTGCATTTATGGTTAAGCATTCTGCAGTGAGACTTTTAATTGGATATATGACAAATCTCGTAAAAGAAGAGTAGAGTCGTGGCTAGAACCCTGAGGAGCAGAAGTCAGCAGTTGTCCTACTTCCCTGGTGTTATACCCTGAACCTCTTTTATAGACAACTTTACAGTCCTTGGGCTTTTTGTAACACCCTTCAGTGGGAAAAGCACCCAGTCAGAGTACAGGGGAAGCTTTCACATGCCAGTGCTCCTCTTAAGCCTCCCATCAGAAAGGAGGCAGGTATTAATAGAAATGTTTTTTCATTTACCTAACTTGTTCCATTCAAAAGCATTAACAGTTTTGTAAATACTTTGAAACAAAGACAGTGTATCTGAGAAGTAAGATAAAGTAGCAAGGACATGAAGAATGAGGGGAGTTCCTTAAATGACCACAGTGATTTTAGCTCTCAATGATTTTAGATTCCTTTCTCAGGGGCACCTCAATACAAATGAACCCACCCTCTGCTGAAGGATGGAACCGACAGATTTAGTTGCATTGTTCGACCTCTGTTCTTCTTAGTTAATGGTGAGAAAAGATGAGGCAGGTTTTATTCAGCTAATTAAGTTCAAGTGTAGGAAAGAAATATCAGAAATCTATTTCGTGCTGCATTCGGAGAAGACAATGCCTAGTTAGACAATTAAGCCACCTCATCACATGCAATGTGAGCAGTTCACTGTTTTGTTTGTCAAATCTGCCACTCACTGACTGTATGATCTTGGCAAACAGCTACTAGTCCAGGTCACCTTTCCCTGGAACTGAGTCAGACTTGGCTCATCCACAGGAACCTGCACTGATGGCACTTCAACTCCCACCCGTCACCAAGGAGCCCTTAAAGGTGTCCCTAAAAGGCTCTTTTTCAAGGCTCCTAAAGAACTGCTGGTTTTGCAATCCAGTGCAAACTAAGCAAAACTCAAACCCATTAAAAATTATTCTCAGCTTGCAGTTAGCAGGGCACAGGCTCCAGAGGGCAGGCAGGAGCCCCTGGGACACCAGGACTGCAAAGCAGAAGAATCCAGGCTGTTCTTTCCAAGGAGAAAGCAGCAGCCACGCTGTCACTGTTGTCATGGAAGTTTTCCCCATTCTGAACGAGTCTAGACAAAAATAAATTTTCAGCAGCTCTACATAGTCTTAATAATCAATATTTAAAGGGTTGTGGAACATTATAACAAAGGGGCTTGATTTTAGTCCCTGACAACTAGAGAGGTAACCTGATTTAATAAGGGAATGCAGCAGCAACCACGCTTCTGAGCCATTATGGCTAATTCTAAAGACCCCATAGTGATAAAAGAACAATAATGACTGAGGACTAATAAAAACAAAATCAGTGAGGGTTTAATCATCAGCAGAAGGACATGAATTGAGTGTTAGAAAACATCTTCTGTTTAGAGAGTTAAGCTGTTATGCACACACTGAAGCATAATTTGCTGTCACTGTTTTATTGTCATGCAATATATATTGTAGAGTAATCATTTTAATCTGCATGCAGATTATTAATTAGGGAAATAATAATTTAGCCCAGAGTGAAAGCACAGGCAGGATGAGGAAGCAGCTGGTTATTTCTCCGACCTTTTCCATTTCAAAAGTTACTCCATAATGACCCAGCTGCTGTTCAGGGACAATTTTTATGTTAACTTTGCTGTAAAAAAATCTGTATTATGTGTAAGGCTGCATTATGAATATGTCCTTTCAAAGATTTAGATGCACATCTATTATTTGTGCCAGGCTAATAAAATACACTTCACCATTAATATCAGTGGACATCTACTGCTGAAAAATGTCTTTCTCTCACCAAACTTCCTTGCAGGTTGGTCCACAGTGGAAGTGGGTATGCCAGAGCCTGCCAAACCAGTTATAGTGAAAAAATCCAGGACAAATGGAACACAGGGGGATGAAGGATCCAGTGCCTCAGCTTCCAGTAAAGAGCTGGCCATTGTAGTGGCCCATTCCTGCCACTAAAACCTGTCACCCCAGTGACCCAGGCTGAGACCTGCAAAGCTGCATTGTTCATATAAAAATGAAATTCCTGTTAAACTTAACGAATCTCTGAAATACCTTGCACAAATGATAGAACTTTTGCTTACTTAGCAGGTTACTCTGAGCAACCTGGTCTAGCGGAAGGTGTTCCTGCCCTTGGCAGGGGAGTGGAACAAGATGATCTTTAAGATCCCTTCTAACCCAAACTGGTCTGTAGCTCTATGAAATGAGAGAAGATATTTAGGGAACCCTTTTCCTACGGACTCTGGGGATCTCTCATTTTGGTCTCCCTGCTCTTTGCATTAGCAAAGCTCATCCTTCCCCTTTCCTTTCTCACTCCCTGTAAAGGAAACCTTAAAGTGTTACTCTCTCCCAAGGAAGATGTTCACAAAACTGATAATGAAATATTAATGAAACTTAATGTATCTCCTTCTGCTGTAGTTCAAATCTAAACCAGAGTACCCCAAAACGAAACCCATCTCCAGTGGCTCCTCTCTTTCTTTGATTTTCCGTAGGGAATCTGTGGCTCATTGTGGCATTCAGAAGAGGGCATCAAAAACCCATTTAATGCAGAGCCCCGAATGCAAGTGGCTGAGAGCAAGGCAATTTTTTTTCTGGCAACTCCTTTCCCAGAAGCTTGTGAGCAAACACAGCGTGCCCAGCGCGATGTGCAGCGTTACTGAAGTTTTCTTATTCAACCACACCTATCTGAATTTGTGTGCTCAGCTTCAAAGGTGACGCTGCCCAGCCAAACCTGTCCTTTGCCCACTGTGTTTCTGAGATCTGCAGCAAACCTGCAGCCTCCTTGGACTCAGGACAGGCAGCTGTGGGCAGCCAAAAGCAGCGAGGTAATTAAGGGATTTGCTGACTTGAGTGAAAGCAAAACGAAATGAAAACCAAATATAAATGTATGTGGGAAAAATCAATGCGAGATATGCAGTGGGGTTTAAAAAGGCTTAAAGAGAGGATTCCCAAAGCTCGTGGTGTCTTAGAAAGCTTTCATGTTCACCTGATTCAATACTATAAATTATTTTGATAGGGAGGAAAAAAGTGATCTGAGAGATTGTTGCTGTATCTCGATCTGGGATTTCTGAGGAATGTGTTTTGACTTCCAAGCAGCCAGTCTGTTCCACTGCTGAGAACTGGGCCTGGCTGGTACTTAGCAATAAGATTCCTTCTAATCTGAATGTTCCAAAGGAGACAAGATTTGTAGAAGGCTTAGGTGAAAAAAATATCCAGTTTCTTGAGACCTCCTCTATTGTACATTTTGTGAAGATGCCTCCCCTCAAAGGCTTTTTTTTTCATCCAAGTAGGCTGAGATTATGAGGGCTCTAGATATCTTCAAAAACTGCAGAGCACACCCACGCTCAGCCAGCACTTTTCTAATTATATCAGCAGGCCTTTGAATTATTGCTGGTTAAACTCTATATAAACACCTCTGAATAGAGGTGATCGGGGATTGTACTCCACCTTCATTAGGCAACCTGCACAAAGCAGCCAATTTTTGATGGTCTAAAAATAAAAGCCTTACTTATTAACTGACTACAGAGAAGCTTTCTTGCTTCAGGGCAGCGCAGCAGCAATTGAGGGGGAGAAGGACTGAAAGTTGTTAACATCAGAAGTTTGTTTTTATTCTGTATGGAAAAATAAGATGGTCTCACACCACTGCCTGGAGTGTTAAGTGTCCAGCTAAACAAGACACCTTGGAAGTTGCTCTATTTTTTTTTTTTTTTTTAGAGCAAAGCAATGATTTTCATAATCGAGTCCCAGAAATCCTGTTCACAGGACTGTCTCATTAATTCAAAGCAGAGTCTTTTCTATAGTCAAAGAAATCATCTAAAAATAAAAGTAAAACCATGACAGAGTATGTCTTATTGTTTTCAAGTTTCTCCAATATATTAAAGTTTAATAAGCCTTTGGCTTTCCCCATACTCATGTATATGTGGGAATTAACCCTGTATTGTCAGAGAATGCCACTCAACACAGTTGTCTTTGAACACAGATATGAGCAGCTCACTTTTTAAAGAAAAGCATATATTACACAGCTGAGTTCTGCCCAGAAGAATACTCCAGGATAACATCAGGAATCCGTGACTCAGTGCCTCGCTATTTCTGTGTGCAGGCTGTCGATGGATGTGGATCACTCGAGGTGAATGCTCGCTCTGATCCAATACAGTCAGGACTGTCTTGCTGCCAGTCTTCCCTCCAACATACAAATACATTCATCACTTGGATTTATGCCTTTTCAGCTGGTTGCCCACCCTTCACAGTAAGCTTATACCACACCATGAGTTCAGTGATATTCAGTTTTATGATTCATTTCTCCCGCAGGGGATGCTGCCTGAGCCTTCATTACCTGCCTCAGGTGGGCCCCCAGCACAGGCATTTGCTACGTGCTGCTCAACACCCTCAGCAACTCCAGGGGCTTTGGGAGCACCCACAGAAACCCTGTTTTCAAATGGAGCCTGTTTCCCTTCCCTGCAGGCTCCCACTCCTCTGGGAGAGCTCTGTCAGCTCCACGCCCTCCCCACTGACTCCCTGCTGCAAAGCCAAGCAGAGACGACCATGGCTGGGAGTGTGCTGATGAGGAATGGCATTTACACACATCAGAACATTACACAGGGTACTGGATCTTCTGCTATGACACCACCACAGTGGAGCTGCTCAGACTCAAGCTCTTTAGAAGAGCATAAGTTACTCTAAACCTACATATTTGAAATTTATAGACAAAAGAGTTCATGTAACTGTCATACTTAAAAATTAGCAAAACTCCATTAATGCTCCACTAACTTATCAGGAAAGTAGACAGGATATTTGAACACATCTGAGAATCTGACAGCTAAGTGCTATAGATCAGGAATGCACCTTGCTAAGACGCACATAAATTCCCCTAGTGTTTCAAACAAGAAGATAAATAAGCTATACCATCAGATTTTTTTTGGCAATTCTCCTTGCTTGGGATGATATGTAGACAGAGTTTCTTCATCTACAGAATTTTAAGAAGGATTTCAAGCAAAAGACCACATCAGCCAAATACTCTTTATGCAGAGCTTCCAGTGGCTTCTTTCTGAGTTTGAGCACATAGTTCCTGCTGCACTGTGATGTTTAAATAAAATTTGGGGGCATCATTGACCAGCATCTTCAATGAGGTTAGAATTTAGTTTCCTGGATAGGTTTAGAAATGTCATTCACTGCCGAAATGTATCCACACATAAAAAGGAACATCAAAATACTCCTACAGTTAAGGTCAAATAAGACCATACTTGCCAAAAGCATGCTCAGACATGCATATATGTCTTTATTTTCAGGCCATGGGGACATTCTTCAGCCTCCTCCTATGAATTTATATATGCAAACAGCAGCAGTGCTGGTGAAAGGCATTTGAGCAAGTACGACACCCATGGAGCTTTGCACCCTGCAACGTGGAGTATCTGAAACAAGCTGCAGTTTCCATTCACTAAGTACACACTGAAAACAGCTGTAGAAAGTAGATTAACTATTTGAAGAGAATATAACACAAAAGAGGAGTGTTACTGTGCAAAAACATGATTAAAAGAAAAATAAAAATAGAATGGTTTACTGACCCAGAAAAGGATGTTGGCCACCAGGTGAACTAATGCAAGTCTCGAGTGTCTCATTTAGACACACACTCATATACCTGAACCTATAGAAAATCCTCTCAGCTGTCTGCAGTTCACATCCATGTGCCCTTTAGAGAGACCCAGAGCCAAAAATGTGAAACAAAAGAAACCCACCTAGTAATGATTTGCCAGGAGCTGGATTAAACTAGAACACAGGCAGCTGAAATGGAGTCAGGGAAGGAAAAGAACAATCAGCCGTGGAAAGTTTCTGACTGGTTTTAAATTGTCAGCCTACATCCCACCCCTCTGCTGACCCCCAGCTGCTGAGCTCTGCCAGGGGACAAAACGACCTCAGTGGTGCAAACCGGCCCCACAGACTGCAAACCTGAAACACCAAGGACTGGAAACGCCCTGGAAGGGAAGAAGTTGATATTTTCCTGTTTGTTTGTTTGTTTTTTCTCTCTCTCTCTCTGTACTTTTTATGCCTTCAGCAAAAATTATTCTTTGTCTCTTCATTTCACAAATCAAAGCATACAAGAGCACGCTGCCAGAGCTGCCCTCCCAGGCAACTGTATTGTTGGAAACCACCAAGTTTTCCTCAAAATAACTACATGGACAGCTGTTCTGAAAGCTGCAGGAAAAGAATTCTAGTTGGGAAGCTGAAAAGGTTTAAGCTGCTGAGAAAATGAGGACCCAAGCTGATACAGAGATTTAGGAGCTATTGTTTTTAATCTCTCTCTCTCCCTCTCTCTCCAATGAATGCTTCTTCCTACACGGAGTTGCCATAGTTTCAGATCTCTGTGGCTCCCTGGCTGCTGGTTACTAGGACATTTTTATAAGCCCTGATGATTTTATGATGTGTACAGTGTTGAATTGTTTTAGCACTGGATATGGCATCACACCTTACATACTAAATCATTACATTAAATCTTACATATTAAATTATTCTTTACTCTTAAAATAATCTCTTTTCAGTGTTCTTTTCCTACTTGAAACATTAAAAAAAAAAAAAGAGTTCCTTTTTTTAGTTCAAAATGAAGCTTTCAAAAATATCTTTGAAAACTACGGCTTAAAGAAAGAAGTAATTAAGTTTATATTATCAGAGCTTTCTCCTATGTTGCATACTAGAGGGAGCCAGTAGTTAATATTAATAAAGACAGTCCTGTGCTGTCAGTGGGGAAAAGGCTACTGGGAGTTACAGAGTAAAACTTATTGGTTTCTTTTCCTTTTTACAGATAACCTATAACCTGTATATTATAAGCATGATGCTAATAACAGGTATTTATGGTTTGTATGATTTTTAGCGATTCAACTTCCACTCTTGGAGGTGTTAAAACACGGGATTTGAAAACTCTCTCTAACCTCATTACTTTTCAGCCTCGCCCTCATTTCGATTGACACACTGAACTGGGTTCTGTTACAGAACGTTTGCTTCTGTCTCTCTTTTCCCCAGCCCTACGTGTCTCTCTACAATAATCTTTGCCTCTTCATTGTATCCCAAAGAAATTATTCTATCCAAGTCTCTTTTTCCAGGTCGCCAGTCCTGCTTTCTTTGTGTCTGGTCTTGGCAAGATCTCTTTGCACTTCTTTCCCCAGTAAGGCCAGGTTTTAGCTTTATCTCTGCCTCATTTATTTTGCAGCTGCTTTGTTCTCATGCCCAGGCTATTTAGCAACATGTCCTGTGGAAATGTAAAAAATCCCCCCCAACAACCAAACATCTCGTCCCTGTAATGTGTTTGAATCAAATGCCAATGCTGCTGCTTGAATCCGATTTCCAGGCATCTCCGCTAATTTATTCCATCCCCCTAAGATAAAAAAGAAAACAAACCTGAAAGACATGGCCAGTTTGGACTGGAAGTACTTGGCTTCAGAGAGCCAAGCATCATTACTGGGATTCAGGAATGCTCCAGTAAGCAGCCACTGGTCTGCCTGGAGGCAGGATGTGGTCCACTGCAAAACGTTTATTTTTAATCTTTCTTCTCCTGCTCGATTTTTTTCTTACTGTGGGTTCACATTATCCACCAGCCACTCTCTCTGGATGCAGAGCTATGCTACACCTTGATAAAAGATCTCCAGATAGCACCCTGACAAAGAGAGTCCTGCTCTTTTAATGGATTGTTTCTGTGTCCATCGGTCCCCAGTTCTTCATGCCACAGTCTCAAGCGGCCCAGCTGAGAGATGGGGAACTCTATCACATTGGACTGCAGGAGAATGTTCCTTTCTCTTGGCTTTGCTGCTTGTGATTGCAGCGTGAGAGTGGAATACTCAAACACCCACAGGACATTCAAAGCTCCAGGGCAGAAGCCTTTTTGCCTCACTGATCCAGGAAAAGTGAGCAGCTGGTGAATTACAATAATATTGGTGTTATTTACCTATCACTTTGTGGGTTTGGGTATATTTTTCAAATTGGCTGCCTACAGGAATGCTGATCCCTTCCCATGATGCCACAGTCAGGAGCTGCTGTTCTCCTTGGAAAGAGATAACTGGTTGGCCATTACTGTATGCACAATTTCATCTTTTTATACACAGGATTGGTCGCTAATAGAAAATTCTTTAAGGGCCACTAACCAGTTGTATGAAGATAAATTACCTCTGCTTAGCATCAATGTGAATGCCACTCTTTCTACACCCTGATGTCACAAGTTTACCCCTGAATTGTGTGATTGAGATGTGTGGAGTGAAGGATACCACAGGGTGGTAAAGGAAGGCATTGTATGTTTATAAAGACTGATTTTACTCCAGAGATAAATCTGCAGTGCATCACTGTCTTATTATATCCTTTCCTTACATATGGAAATTATTGAATTTCTTTTGCCTCATTTAATTCTTTTTAATCTCTTCTCTTTCCTTGCCTTCTGGTGAGAGCTTCTGCTTACTAATTGTCCGAGGCTGACACCCAATGGGAAGCATTATGCTCTAACGCTCACAAAGCTGCCCCCACTTCCCAATGGCTGCTACTGAAGGAAACCTCAATTATGGCAAAATATTTTTCCCTTCTCCTTCTGTGCTGCTGTCAGGCCTAAGGCATTAACTTGTCTTATTTTATGGCAAGTGAAACAGGATTAAGATTTGCTCGCTTCCAACTATTTTGTAGAATTTTGAGACGGGCAGGTTTACGCTCCAGTCGCACACAAAGCAACTCACAGCTGTTAAACAGTATGAGTCAGGGTAAATCTGGAATACTGTATTCCTGTGAATTTATGTTCACCCAGCTACAGCAGCTCCACATAAGAATACTTGTATCAGTAGTCATCCACTGGAACAGGTATTCCCACCACTGTCCCGAGGTAATTTTGATCTCGCTGGGATCTCAGCTCAGGATTTTGTCCATCAGATATTAACCTGCTGCACAATGAGCACAAAGCACGGCCCCAGTGAGTGCATTGCTTCTGTTCCATCCCCTGCTTCGGCCCATCCAAGCAATACATTCAGATGAATCATGCTGAGAACTCAGTTTTATTGTGAATTTGATCATGAACTACAAAAACTAAATATGCATTACGGGCACAGGCAGAACAGGGAAACCCATGTACAAAATACATGGATTATTATCATCTTAAAATCCCAGCAGTGCATTATGCAGCAGACTTGATGGCAAAGGCTGAGCGTGAGATAAAGTACAGGCACCTAAAAAACGTTATTAATGCAATTAATTAGTTTTTGTTTCTTTGTGCAGTGCTTTAAAAAAATAAAAAGTCAGAACTTTAATATAAAAGAGATCCTCCAGGAGACAAATTAATCAGCATTATGATACCCCAAGTGATTAAGATAAAACACAGGGAGGTATAATGAGAATGTCAGCATTAGCGAAGTCAAAATTTCTCACCCTAACACAAAATGTTATTAAAAATGCATCAGTGTATTTTATTTCAAGGACTTACAGTTGAGATCTACATATCTTAAAAATTTTGATTTTTCTTCTCCTAATTGTATTGTTTACTTCAAAATATTTTCCTGTGTTCAAAAATTAAGAGTTTCCTCCTGATAAACAGCAGAAAATGAAGGTCTGATAGATGCCCTTTGAAGTCAAGAGGCAGCTTATCTTTGGCTTCTGAGAGCTGCTTTATCAGATGTTAAAAGCTGAATTCAGAAACCCCACAGTTTCATAAAAAAAAAAAACCAACCCAAGAGAGATTCAAATACATCAGTACTTCACAGACTAGAAACTGTGCGTTAAGTCAGGGACCAAAACTTTCAGTTGACAAAATCTTAGCCAAATTCTGCCCTAAACCTGAAATCAGAGGTGCAGATGGAGTCTGGGTTTGGGATCCCTGGCCAGGCTGAGCAGTGTATGAAATCAATGAGGCACAGGGAGAATTGGCTGTAGAATTGTACTACAGGGTCTCTTATATTTATGCAAGCAAGGCCAGAGGGACAGATCTAATCCTGTCTCTGCATCTAGAACAAACAATGCACTGAAATATCTTTCTTCATTATGGTAAAGTACACACATAGTAAGTTTTTGGAACCCCAGAGAGAAAGCTAAATATAATAATATAGCTAAGTATCAAAGCAGATATATTATCTTAATAGAGAGCAAGAGGAGGAAAAAATAATAAAAAAAGGCTGATCTCCATGCTTAGGCTGAGCCTTGCAGATGTTGATTTTCATTAAACCACTTTGATGTTATTGATGGTCTCCCCCAAACAATACCAAATATTTGGCTTCTGCAAAAACGGCAGAAACTGCAGAAAAGGCAGAAACTGCAGTAAATTAAGCACCAGGCTATCCCCTGCCTTTGGAAAATTGCCATGTAATAGCAAAGGAGCAAAGCACTCTGCAGCAGCCCTTAAGAGTCTGATAACAGAGGAGGACTTCTCATAAAACATCTTTTTAACCTGAACACCCAGGTGGGAGAACTTTTATGTGATCCCATTCTGACCTTTACTACCAGATGTGAATGATCTCCACAGAGTACTGATGTGTTCACTACATTTATTGCCTTTTTTTTCCCCCAACAAATCATTTAGTAGTTTTTTTAAGTTATTAGTTCTTTATTCTGTCATCTGTTGCCTCTGAAAGTCTGTTTTTCAGGGGTTTTCCTCTAAAACGGCAAAGCAAAGATGTTTCAAATGTACTAACAAGTGTCAGTCAAACTCTAAAAGATATAAGGCTGGATCCTACTCTGTATAAATCAATTTTTTCCTGGGTATCATTGGAGTTACAGAGATTTATGCTAGGAGAGCATTTTGCCCTATAAATAAAGAAAAACTATCCAAAGATTTGCTGCCACCCACTCTGAGCCACTACTGACTATGAAAATGGTTCTCACATAACTTAATGGCAGACTTGAATGAAGATGCTGAATCAGAAAAGCTGAAGGCAGCCCAAGATTTAACTCAAGATGTAATACTGGTTGTGAGGCAGAGCAGAAAGGGGGGCCGTGTTTTCAGTGCACCGCCACAAAACCAGCAGGTTTGCTCTCTGAACATGACCTGCTTTATTTGGTGTAGGTCTTTGGGATGGTCTGTATCATTTCTCCCTGATGTTCAGCCCTTTTGAGTTCCTACAGGTTTTGTCTGCAGCAGCTGGATAAATTTAGCCCAGTCCAACAATCACTAAAAAACACAGCCATTTCCTTGCGCCACGGCAAGTGGAAGGACATTTTAAAAGAATTATTTTCTTATTCTTTTTCACATCTGTGTACCTGCCCACACAATAAATGAAAGCAGGGGCTCACTGGCTGAGGGGACAGAGATGGAAGTGAAAAGACTGAGGGCAGGAGGAAGGACTGGCTGACACGTTGCAAGCATTTCCCACCTTCGCCACATCTGTCTTTCCAGCACGAGCACTGTTGAGGTGGAAGTTTTATTTGCATGTGATAGACAGGTAATGGCAAGAAGAAATCTGTAGCTTTGCTGGGTACAGTACATTGTAACTGCACCTATCAATTAGTGAGGATATGCTGCAATTACTGCTGCCTTTTGTTGATGCTGCTTCGTGATTTTGTCAAGCACGAGATTTACGTGCAGGACCAAACTCTACTTGGAGTTACACAAGTTTAAAATGAGAGGGAAAAAAACCAAGCAGCAGCATGGTACTAAGGAACAGTCTGGAAAAAAATATTGTTTTAAGGGACACCAATCCTATGTAAAGCTGACTGATACACTGGAGGAAGAATGTGCTGTTTTGTCAAACACTGAGACAAAGTCAAATAGTCCCAAATTGCTGAAGATCATGTGGGTTTGGTTGTTTTCAAGGCTCAGGTTTTTGACTGCCCAGGCCAGTTAAGCCCTCTCACTCACACACCCCCTCAACCCCAGCTACCTTAGGAGGGTCAGACCAAGACAATCACATCCAGGAGGTAAAATACAGCTTTTAACATCCTGCTAGGCATTATCTGCCTTTGCATGCAGAGCAAAATCCTCAGTGCTGTTTGCTTTCCAACTAGCAGATAACATTTCTAGAGGCCAAGAAAAACAGCCCTACAAGCCAAATCCAACCCTTCCATTACTAGGACATCCTTGAACAAAGTTGTGACCTTGGATATACCTTGCTTAACTGCAGGGTTTGATTACACTCACTCTTTCCAGCAGGATTATTTCCATTCTGAAGTAAACACATACGTGAGTGCAGAACTGGTGACTAAGACTCCCATATCAATGTGCATATTGTGAAAATTATATGAAACTGCTTGATGAACTCTAACAAGGAGAACAAACTGATTCCCAAGCTAAAGAGGAATTGATAGCTATTTTGATGATCTTGTACATCTCTCACCCCTCAGCACTGACAATCAGTCTCTGGCAGAGTTAAAATACTGGGCTAAATTAAGCTATTTCTCACTTCTAGGTGAATCATATTTACTACTAAACTGATTCCATGCATATTGACCCTACTTATAAAGAAATCTAAACATAGACAGCCACACTGTATCAGTTCTTCTATAGAAAGGCAGTATCTCTTGAAGAAACAAATCCAATCGAAACACAAGAGCATTTTTTTCTTCTCTTGGTGTCTGTAGCTGTATTTCCATGGGCAGGATGGGTTTACCTCCTACACAAATCACCAAGGTTACTTCTGCACCACATTCTACATGGATAGTTCAGATGATGTGTCATTTAATTTGACTTGCCAGTACCTGACTCTCTCATCCACAATGGAGGACAGAGCTTTATTGGGCAGTCAGCTCACAGCACCTCTCCATGGGAGATCAGAGCAGTCCTGTTTCCCACACACAAAGGCTCCAGTTTCAGATGAAAATGGTAATCTCAGCCCTTCTTACCCTTTCTGATTAAATTCTTGACTCAGGAGGAGCAGATGGTAGGAGACTAGTTCAAACCAGCTCCAGCTCTGTGCCTTTCTAATTGCCTGAGTCCTTTTCTCACTGCAGAGCTGGAGGTTTTGCTGCAATAGATATGGCCACATCCATCCATACTTTTTGTATGGATTACAGAGAAGTCCCTGGGTGATGGGCAAAAATCTGCTCTTTGGTGCTGGGTGCTCTGCTGTGCAGGAAACTGGTCTGTGTTCAGCCTTCTCTGTCAAATTGTGGAGCCTCAGCAGCAAAACTCCTCTTGTCTGGCCACTGAGCCAGTTCTACAAGTGTTAAACTAGGTATGAGTTCCAACACAGCATCACCTTAAAGTTCTGGTGATGGATGCGAACAGGCACTGAACAAACAAAGTAGTGGGGTTTTTGTGTCCCAAAAGACCATACAAATCATCTTTTATTGGAGCACTTTCATTAAAAAAAGAACGTGTATAAGATGCAGGAGCACTAAACAAGCATCATAGATGGTATTTCAAAGGTTCAAAGCTAAGTTGAACCTTGTCTTGAACACTGCTTACTGTTGCAGGCTGCACTTCACCAACATGCCTGATTAATTGGTTTCCTGCTATGTTTATTGTTTGCAGCAAAATTATATTAATATAAGAGTGGAAACAGCAAGAACAGTACTATAAGAGTGCCTGGCTGCGAGAACAGAAAAAATAACTCAAGCACTTGTGATCACTGATTATTACATTTTCAGTGCTGCTGAAGAGAATTTTTTTGAAGTATGTTTACAATCATCTCCAAGTTCTATACGTATTGCTTTATTATTGACTTTGTGCCATGAATCCAGTACCAAGGAAAATACTCACCCTTCCCACTGCCAATGGCAAATCAACGCTCTTGCTTTGCTTGGCCTTTGTGCAGGTTTAGAATTTGTAGGAATGGGAGTTCAATGGCTCAAAAATAATGAAAAGAATGTGAAGAAAACAACTTCTGCCAGAATGAAAGAATGGTACAAATTTTAAGTGCTAGGTTGTATTTACATAAAAGCACAGTAATAATACAGCTGGCAGCACTGCAGCTGTCTGAAAGGTGCCACTTGTAAGGAGAAAGCCTTGTTAAATATGGCCATGCAGGAAAAAAAAGTTATTTACCTGTCCATTATATTAACAAAAAATTGAAATGCTCAGTTAATGTTACTTTTAAAGGAAGAATACATAATCTAAAATATAATGTTTCTATAAACAGAGGGCAGGAATTTGTTTGCCATGTCTACATTTCCCCTCAACCAATGGAATGCCATAAAACCCCCTTGGATAGGGACTGATAATATTCCAAATAGCTCCAAAGGGGTGAGCACTGTTGGCAGGGCTGAACACCAGCATCACAGCTCAGGGATTTGAATGGGGCATTCCTATGGACCCCTTTTCACAGGAAGCTAAAGACTGACTGCAGTTACAGTTACCTTCTTTTGCCCTAAATTCTGATCCCTGACAGACCAGATTTGCATTCTGATACAGTTCCAGATCAAATACATTGAAAATGCTACAAATTAGAGAAGTCTTGAATAGTCAAAGTCTTTAAAAACATTTAAGTTAGTTCAATTCCTCATAGAATTGAGTAGGGATGAAACTATAAAAACCTTCCAATTCCCTCTCCAGTTTTGTAGTTTGATCTGAAAGGTAACATTTCTTCTGCAGTGACAGGACTACACTGTAGATGCAAAGGGCAGTTATTAGAATTACTGAGTTCTGATGATAAAAATTGATGTATCTTTTGCTTACAGGTGGTTCGCCAGACTTCAAGGCACACAGCCCATGGAATTAGGGAATTCCACTTTTTTTTCAATAACCAGCAAAGTTTCTCAGAAAGAGCTTAAGCCAGCAGTTGTGTGCAAGGTGATAGGAAGGCAGGGCATGGTGCCAGTGGGCTCTTTTCCCATCTTATGGAAGCTGATGTAGAGGTGGGAGCAGCTTGAATAAGAACCATAAGGTGAATTTTAGGAGAAAGTTGGAGCTGAATGTTCTGTTACAATCTCATTCACTACTTCATTAAAAAAATCGAGCCCAGCAAAGAGGATGTGTTTATAATGCTGTGCTAAGTGTGGACTTCATGAGTTACCTGAGAAAGACATTTATTATTGCTACTGTGATTTGAATTTTATTGACTGGCTTCTAAGAGCTGTATTTCCCTTGCCAGAGTGACTGTGCTGTTAGGACAGAATCCTACCCCTGAGAATTTTCAGTCTCAGTACAGTATTAAACACAGCAAACAGGACAGAGGAGGCACAGGGAAGGAGCTGACTGTGCTATTACTATCTTCACTCCAGATGACTGTGGTTCTCCAGGGATATCAATGGGGGTGAGTAGGATCTAAAGTAGAAAAAGTCCAAGGTGCTTTACAGTGCCTGTGTCTTCCTCCCTTCCACCCTCTGGATTTCCAACATGCACTCAGTTTTACATGCTACCTAGATATTAGCAACAAATGCTTCCAACTAGTTTAGTGCCAACAAAAGGCACGCAGAGATGAGAGCAGAGCCAGAAAACTTTGGGCATGGCTCGCAGGCTATTTAATGCACGAAGCTGAGACTGGGCTGAGCTCGGAATAAATGTGAGAGTAGTTTAAAGAACAGTTTTGGTGAAGTTGGAATGTTAATGTTCATCTGATGCTAAGCTTGAGTTTACTAGGAATTTTCACAATTTTCTGCCTTTGCATAGAGCAGTGTCACCACACACATCACATCGTGAAGGAGAAAGAAAACAAAGATTATCCTCAGTCACTCATCTCTCCTTACACTCGACTACACTGGATCCACCAAGCAACATTTATGCCACAACAAAACCAACCAGAGGCATAAGGAAATTGCACAAGTGCCCTTTGAGACAGAACTGGATTCTAGTAACTGTTTTTTTCTAGTTGCAGTATCTGTTTTGATCAACACTGCTGCCTCTCACACTGCTTGGTAAAGTTCTACCACAGTCTCACGAAGAATCCTCTTTTCCCAAACCCTCTTCTCACACCTCCCCAGCCCATGAATCTCCCCTTGTCCATCTCTTTAACACATATCTTGTCTACTTTTTGTTACATCTATTGGCACTTGGTTCAAGATTGCAGGTTTCCCAAAAGATTTCCTGTTTCTGTGGCAATACATCTTCATCACGGGCGGTTCTGCCTTTGACCTCTCCCTTCTGCTACAAGAGTTTGTCATGCAATAGCAGTGCCCTGGATCTCCTATCACACCACACTCTCACAATCACCTTCCACTGTGTTTTTGTAGGTGATTCACTTCTGTCATCTTGAAATGTTATTTCAACCTTCACTCAGTAACTAGAAAAGGAAATAAGTTAAAAGATCAGAAATGGCTCAGCTGCCTCAAATCCCAGTAAATTGGCTCAGCTTCACGATTTAACTTTATGCAATTATATTAAAATCAAGGTTTCCAATCATTGCTTTTAAAGAAGAATACTACAAAATATTATTAGGAGTTAATAAAATATACTAAATTTCAACAACCACCGGTGAAAATCAAATTGAGTTAAACAAGCAGCATATTCTAAAATGAGGGAATGATATCAGGAACAAAACCAGTACACATGAAAACCATAGTTGTGTTTTTTTTGTCATATTCCCCCATGGGTCATGTCACGGGGTTTGTACTAAAGACAGATGAACCTCTGAACTCTGGGGAACCTGAGCCAGCTCTTTAAAGCTGACACCTCACTAATGGCAACACAGCCACAGCAAAGAAAAAAAAAGTCCCAGCAGACAGGTATGAGATGTCATGGAAGAATACAAGAAAAGCATCATTCTGCAAGAACAAAAAAAAAAATAGCAATCTGTGACTGGACTGAGTGACTAAGAGAAACAGAGGGAAGCTGCTGACAGATCAGACTGATATTTCCAGGATCCACAGCCCAGTTTGATGGCAGATGGGAAAGTGGAAAGTTAATGACAGACAAGATGGATGCAGCTCTTGGTTGGCTAGCTGCTGTTTACATCATGTGAGAGACTGAAGTTGCCAGCCAAGGAAAAGCAGGAAAAAATACTTGATAAGGGGAAAAAAGAAAAAAAATGCTCAATACATGAGAAAATTACTTTCATAGATTTCTGTGATTGCTCTCTGCTCATTCCAAGTGGATAATCTGAGTTTTTCCCTGGAAGAGCACTTTGCCAGAGGTCTAACACAACTCCCCATTCCTCTCCCTATAAAACATTGCTCCTGGTGATCATTGTAATCAACTAAGCAACAGGAAAATGAATGGCATAGGCCTTTGAAGTAGTCCAGGATGGGCAATTGCTGACTGATGTAAACCCATCTCATGTCCTCAGGAGTCCCACTGAGGAACATGCAAACTATACACGATGTTAAGAATTAAAACTTGCCTTTTTTTTTTTTTTTTTTTAAGATTGTTGAATTCCATTGATTTCAAACAGTTGTGCAATTTCCTCGCATTTTTAACACTTGTTTCCTAAAATGACCCAATGGGGCAAGTTTAATGTGCATCATGCTGATAAAAACAGCACTGTCTGACATGCTTTGACTTGCTCAACATCAAGGTCTCTGGAAAAGCAGCAGTAACGTGATGCATAACATATTTCTGAGTTGTTTCCGTAAGCATTTCGGTCACTGCGCTGTAAGAGCATCCTTTTAAGAGAGTGCAACATTACAGCTCAGGGCAAGCCCTTTGAGGTGTTTTGTTAGAGAAAAGCATTACCTGGCTGTTGCCTAAAATAGCTCAGAGACAAGTGGAAAGGGAAAGGCATCCTGGTCAGCAGCAGCGTTGCTCTAGGGCATAAGGAAGATAGGAAGGTCTGAATATCACAATGACACTTCCAAATAGTTCTTCATAAAATGTTATTGCTGAGCTTTGGAGAGGAACAAAGCAGGTCAAGGTTTGCAGTAGGTTTCTACGGTCAGTACATAGTTCAGAAATGGGTTCAAACATTAATTAGAAAATATTCGTGCAGAAAATATGAAAGCTATGTTATACATAGCAAAAAATGAAATGTTTTTATGGAAAAAATGTGCCCTACACAAAGAATTCAGGACAGCATGTTTTGTTTCCCTTCTTCCTCTCATTGTCCAAACTAGTATGTGGCTGTGCTCTTGGGCTTGACTTAGTTACCATGGAAAATAAGAAAGAAATCCGCTCTGAATATACTTTTCCAAATATTCTTAATTGTATATTTTTAAAAATATTCAAATACAAAGTGGTTTGTAGAGACTGCACGTTCTCCCTTGCGTTCCTGCATCCATTCAATGCCCTGAAATGGGAATTTTGCAGAGAAGTAGTTTTATGTATAATAAATACAAAATTCTCTAACACAAGCTGTCTACACAATGCTGACAGATCATGAATGTGAAACAGCACTCAAGAGATCACTCAGAAATCAATAAACTCAATCAGCTAGAATCCTAGCACTGTCTACAACGATAATACGGGGAAAGTGATGAACACCGCAAGGTTATTTGGTGATTTTAAAGTGAAAACAGAAAAGATCCCCAAAATGCTTTCCTTAGGCTGAGGAGTGGAGGGGAAGGTAAAAAAAACAACCAATCAACCAAACAATGTGCCAATCCAAACTATGTGCCCCTTACACGTGTGGAGAGACAGAAGATGGGGCTTCTCATCACAGACTGGCTGAAATGGTCTCTCACTGTCAGTGGCCAGTCCCAAGGGGTCCAGGAAAAAATAAACTGACATAGGAAGATTATTTTTTTCTGGCTCAGACCATTTATAACCTTCTAAGTCAGGATGGAACAACGAAAATGAGATTCAGATCTGCCAGTTTCAGTCAGCTGGATTTGCCTTGTAGAAAAATAAACAGACTCAGACATTTTACCCAAGGTACCAATGTTTGAGAAAACAGAGAGGAAATCTGTGGGTTGATGGTATGTGCTAATTCGAGCAAATTACAATGACTCAAAATGTAGAAGTAGGATTTGTTAATAAAAATAGAGCTTGCTTTGAATCACTAATCACCATCACACTAATTTAGATGGGAGCAGCGTCTGACCAAAACTATCCTAAAGAATTCCCAAAACCATCAGCTCTTCTGTGCAGAATGACTGAGTAATATCAACAAAAGTTACAACGTCCCAAAGCAAACTCCCTCAGATCATGTTTCTGCCAAATGTTCTGAAGGATTGTGCCACAGTCCAGCCAGGAACTCGGGATCTTTGTATTTCAGAAGGATTAACAGAAGTGGCACCGGGCAGGCAGTGCTTGAGCTGACTCAGTGGCACTTCAGAAACCCAAAGATACAGCACAACAAGAGAGGGAATGAGGCAGCTGACAACTGCTTCTGGGAGGGATGACAGGTAGGAGACAAATCTGTCCCCATGGACCTTCAGGAACATCAGGCCTGTCGATTTATGGCCGGGGATCTGAAGGACTGCTCAAAGCGCATCTTCATGCCATGCACATCAGCCCGTCTGTCTATGATTCCACTTCATTCAGTCCCTTCATCAGCTATGGGTCCTCCATCAGGACATTATCCAAGCATCACATGACACCTATCAGTGCCTCCCTCTCCATCTGACACTAAAATAAGCAGCAGCAAAGGAATAAGGAAGTTGCTACTACAGAACACCTGATAGAACAGAGGCTTGAAAGCAGCCTCGCCAGTCTCCCAGCAGTGCCGCCCACTCTCCCACCCCTGCTCTTTTCCATCATCACACACTGCTACATATAAAGTTCTCCCCAATGCTGGTTACTTAAAGACAGCCACACCATTTACCAAATGAATAATTTTATAGAATAACTCATAAGGAGCTTCTTGAGCTGGTAAAGTTACCGAGTGCCTCGGTTTCAATTCTGAATGCTTTCAGTTCCATATTTTCTTAATAACTGCAATTCCACACCAGCTGATATTTGGCTGCTGCAATTCATTTGCAAACATGATTAAAAATTCAGTCAAGATTAATCTTTACTTTTCATTCAACTACCTTCAAACAAAATCACCTACAGCAATGTGTATGGTAATCAAGCCACGCTAAAAAGCTTAGAAATGGGGGAAAAAAACACGAGTAAAAGGTAAGGTTATTAAAATTTGAATTTTTTCTTTCCTACAAAGTTTTATGATAGTGCTCTTTAACTTTGGATATGGCAATTCCTCTACATCAGCTCCACCTGATGTGAATAAATAACTGACAGTTATTTGACAGCCCTTTAGAAACAGCACAAGAAAAACATAAATAAGATGTTACAGAATAATAGCAAGCCTCCACACCACAGACATGAAAGAGAATTTGCTTGCAATCTGTATTGTAGAGACTTGACTGCATTTGAAATTACTTCAGAAAAATATTGGGACAGCCAAGTTACACAGAGGAATACAAATACCCTGAGGGTAGGAGATGATCCAGCAGCACACACAGCAGTGGTGTGCTGATGTGCCTCGAGTGCAGCCTTGCTCCAGAGAGCCCCTGCTGACCAGGTCTGACAGGAATGCACCGAGCCAGGAACAAGACCAGTGTCTCTGGGTGATATGTGGGAGTTCTCAGAGCAGTTATAAAAGGCTGTGGTTTGCATTATGAACTAGTTTTGCATTGTGAGTTGCCTTATCACGCCAAAGTGGGCACTGAACTCCTCTCAACATCCACTTCACCAGTTACAAATTGCTTCTTGGGCAAACCACAGCCCAAAAGAAAGCAATGGGGAGAGTGGGGATCTTCTCCTTTGCTCCTCCATACAGATGGTTGGTACAAAGCACCAGGAACAGTGCTGTTGGATTGCACTTATTGATTCCTACGGCTTAGGCATGTAAATACTGCACTGCAGCAGTTGTGTGGTCTAAGCATTGACGAAACAGGCACGGAAATCATGCCATGGTACTGATGCTGGGTGGTGGCTCTGGCCTGAGAAATGCTTTGAGCATCCCAGATGAAATAAAATACTTTAGAAGGATACTTACTGTTTTGATGATTGTCTTTCTTTTTTTAGCATGGCCTACCCAGATATATAGAAAAGGCAAAGGTGAAGATGCAGGCTTCCATTCTCTCCAGTTTGGGAGCTTTTCTGGGTTCAGGAAAGTTTATTTATGTGGTTCTTAAGGCCACTCCTCGCCCTGACCAAGATTTCAGTTGCTTCCAATCAGTTCCAATTTACATCATCCATCTTTGACCCTACAAGAGTAGGGAGAAACCCCGAGAAACATTTTTCCAATTGTGGGAGTGACATGGAATCAAACATTTCTGGAGTTTTTCTCTTTTGTTTCCAGGGACATGCAGGTTGACTGAAGGGATAAGTGGCTCAGATAAAATGACAGTGAAAATTAGAAGGCACAAGCACATTCACTGCAGGCAGAATCAGAGGTGCTTTTCCAAACCAGAATACAATCAAGGACACTGCTCAGCAACACACTAACAAGAACTGATTTGAAGCTACAGAACTAAACACTTTCTTCCTAAAGCTATCTGAAGAGGATGAGGGTGCCCTTTTAAATATGAGAGAGTGAAGACTGTCTACAGAACCTCAGTAGAAGATCAGAGCTCAGCCTTGACTTCAGCACAGCACAGGTCACCTGGCAGAATAGATGGGAAACCCACAGAGCAGGAATGCCCCACGGCTGGGGGACTTGCTACCTGTGCAGTAACATCACAGGGCCCTTCCCAGCAGAGGAACTGTTGATCCTGAGCATTTATGGTGAGACAAACCAAACCACACACACATTTTGTTCCGCTCTGAACCGGCTTCCAGGTGAGCTGTCCTGGCCAGATCCTACCCCCTCACAGCTGCCCCGCTGCATAAGGAAGACTTTTTGCTTTCAACCTCTCAGAATTACAATGGATTTGGATTTGACAATTCTGTGCTTTTCTTCCTATCCCCTAACAGCAAACTCAAATGCTGATGAACACATAATATGCAGGGAACTAACATGCAAAGTGACAGCTATTCCAGTAATGTCTGTAGTAACACTTGGAAGGCATTTAGACAGAAGCACAAGATGACCCCTGCTAAGAAGGTGGACTGGGAAAATATGTTTCTTTTCTTTAGGATATGAACTGAGCATAATGTTATTTCAGAAGTGATAAAGATCAGAGAGGTGTACCATCAGGAAGATGAAATCTGACTCGCTGACTTATTCAGGCTGGAATCTCCTATTGATTCCCTCTTTCATCACAGACAGCCCATCTGTGTTCAATTGAGTTTGGGTCAAAGCATCTGCAAGTATTTCGTTATTTAGACAAGTTAACCTACTTAAACAAAAACATTATCAGCTACCCCAGGATGATTTGAAATGACATAAATCCTCCCAACACTAAACAAACAATGACAAAAAGCAGACACTGATGGTAATAAGTGTGCAGCATCAAAAGACTTCCAACTGCAACCACCATTTACTTATAACTTATTTGTTCCACCATCTACTAATGTGTATAGGAACATATCATCAGAAATTGTTGCCTTGGGAGCTTGAAAACTACTATGTTTTCCAATCTGCAAGCCTCAGAGTTCCGGAGCTGAGGAACAGATGAATTTCAGGCTGGCAGTGATGGCCCAGTTTTTATGAGTTGTCTCACACAGACCCTTCAGAGGAAATCATACACCCCACTGGGACCTGCGGAGCAAAGGAAACCTGCCAGCTTAGTGGGTTTGACTAAATTTGAGAAGGAAAAGGATCCAGGGTTAAAAAAAAAAATAATTTCCAAGTTTGTTCTATAGAACTGTTCCAAAGAAGAGCACAAAAAAAATTTTGAATTTTTTTGAAAGGAGAAGTTTCCTAAAAATTTTTTTTAATTTAAATCAAAATGTTTTATGTCAATTTTGATTTTTTTTTTTTCAATGCAGAATACTTTCCCATTGGAAGGTCATTTCAAAATAAAAATTTATAGTGTTTTCCAATATTTCTAAAACACTCCCTTTGATCTGGTCAACAAATCTGAGCAATCACAACAAAATAAAAAAAAAATAAAATAGGTTCTGGAAAAAGGGAGGGTCTGACAGATGCTAGAAAAAGATCTTTAACAAGCCCCATCTCTGATCTACTGGGTAAAAGTTATCTTTTCACAGCCAACTAAACCAGCAACTGTAAAGAGAATGAATTTGTAGAAATTTGAAAGCTTCCAGAAAGAACTGAAGCAGAACACCTAGAAAATGCACATAAATCCTACTTAAGAATCCCATTTTGGAATCACAAAGCAAACACATATGGACAAGATCCTGAGATTTGGGGTTTTGTGACAGAAACAGGCATTCAGACAAACCAATTAAGGTTTGCAGAGCTGAGATAAAAGTTTTGTCATTATTGAACCTCAGATATAAAATGCAGAAAGTGATAATGGCTTACTTTAATGTAATAAAGACCATAAAGTTCCTACTAATTGAGTAAGAAGAGCAATTAACCTTGTGGTGCTTCAATACGTCAGGTCTGAAATATTTGTAAATTAGGTAATTAGGATGTTTTCGGTTTCCTACACCAGTCAAGTAAGCCTGGGTTTCCCAGGAGTCTTGCACAGCCAATGTATAATCTTGAGGAATTTTTTAAGTTCAGTATTTTGTAAGCATGAGGCACGTATGATGTCAGCCAGCAAAATAACACACACAACCATTTAGTCCAGTTTACAAATGCACATTGATGGTTTCAAGACCAAACTCATATTCTGTGTGAGTGCTGCTTGCTCAGAACAAAAGCTGAGCTGCATCTCTCTTTTGCATCTACCAGGTTACAGAGGCTGGTGATGATCTGGATTTGCAGAGATTTTCTTGGTAAAGGTGCATCTCCTTTAATGTTTGTTGGTTTTTTTCTGACATACACTTATAAAAAGTAAGTTCTATCCAGTAGAAGGAAAAATCGAAGTACAGAAAATCTGTTTAACAAGCCCAATTATAGTTTTACCTCATTCTACCTGGGAAAAAATGAGCAGGTACAAACAAATTTAAACCTCTCCCTTTAAGAGACCACTGTCCTGCAAGCCAGGTGTGCTCCAGCAGTCACAGAGTTACCTGGCATCCTCTCTGCCACGCCATCCTTTGCGTGGTAAATAAGAAGGATCATGATGAAAAATTGCACCGATATTTTCCAATAGTTTAAAGGGACTTTGCACAAGTTATGTGCCTCAGAATAGCTCAATGGATGCAAGAAAATGATTTAAAGGCCATAGATTTAAAGGCCACAGGGGAAGGGTTTTATCTGAATACCAGTCTTGATATTTCACTTAAACATAATCACTTAGTGCTCGACTCTGATAGCTAAGGTGACTTTTTTCCTCCCTCACTAAACTCAGTGAAAGGGTCCCTTGGGTATTTTTTTATTCCCACGTGCCTTCATTAATTGGGTAATTCATGTGCTACTGTTTCTCCAGTATCATAGCTGGCACTTATGCTTATGCAAAAGCATTTAAAAGTTGTTTGCAGGAACTGGTTCTGCAAGTTGCTACGAACAACACCCACAAAGCCGCGGGAAGGAGCGAACTTCGCCGCTCGGGATTTTGCGGAGATTAACAATAAAGAAGGATAAAAAGAGAATAAGAGAATTCTTTTAAAATTGTGCAAAATGATTTACAGTCCCCTGTCCAGCTCTCTGCATAGTGACCTTGTGTTGTCCAAGTTAATGGGTCTTGGGGAAAAAATCATGAAAATTAATAAGCCAGCGTATTGTTCGGGCCATGAGCACTGGTCAATATATGTCCTTTTCTGTGATATATACGCAGGTTTTGGTACATGATTGATTCTTGCTTATCATCATTGACTGGAAAACAGTCCTTCCACTTCACAGCATATTCTCCTTGAGGTGTAATGCACATGAATCACCCCAGCAGAGCTACCTGTGGCCATTAGCGTGAGGGATGAAAGGGTTGGGAAGACTGAGGACCCAGGGAAGAGTAAACAGGAAAACCAGTGTGGGCAGGATTTGAAAGAGAAATATTGACTGCAGGGGACTTCTTCAAACACTAACATTGGTAGGATGGTGGCCTGCAGCAGACAACCCTGTCTCATCCTTTGTTATATAAATATGAATCAGCAAGTGCTCCAGATTTGCTACCAACTGGCAGCCACTCTTGCCTGCTGTTTTGTTCAGCCTGCTCTGCCTAGTGGAAATCAAGCACTTTTATAACATTTCAAAAATGTGAATCTTCTCTGCAGGTTTCAATAACACCAGCTAGTTCAAACAGCACATTTGTAAATATTTCAACTCCTCTTATCCAGTGAAGAATGGGAAATTAAATAATTTCTCTTCATGCCCTTTCACTACTTAAGTTTGTTCAGCTTCTCGGACTTGTGTTAAATGAGCACAACTTTGTTTCTTCCTTTTGCTTTCCATTTAATTATTTAAAGCCCACTTCAATAGAATCAGTTCCCCATCTGCTAAGGGAAAGGCCAAGCAAACAGTACCTCCTCCTTAATAAGCAAATCCTCATGGCAGCTTAGGGTAAGAATTCAGCCACAGACATACCCACTGAGCAAACAGAAATCCAGGGGTATTTCTGAAGTTTCCACGCTTCAGTTGCAGTACAGATCGAGTGTTTTAAACATGTGGGGTGTTTGTAGCTTCTCTGGTCATCTTCTATCAGGATCTGCCTACGTAGAAGCCCATGTGATACTGCGCTGGTTCCCCACATCCAGATATTCCCTTGGATCAGGGGACTGGGCAGCCTCAGCCTCGCAGCGCCTGATGAAACAGCTCCACGTGCCCCATGACCAGCTCTGGTTCCTGCAGCAAAGCCACACAGCTCCTCTTCCTGCAGTGCACAGGCAGCAGGGGCCCAGCTGGGCTGTTGGCTCCCACCGCCCCAAACCAGAGGGGAGCCCACGCGCAGCCTCCGCACCCGCTCCCAGCCCCCGGCGCTCCGGGAACGGAGTTTTGGCACAGGCACCTCCACCCAGCCTTGCACTCCAGCAATGGGGGACCCCAGGAGGAAGACACCCCACTGGGGCTGATGAAGTCAGATTAAGCTGGTGAGCTAATGCCGAGAGGGAACCGATCAACCCCGCTGGGCTGGAGCTGCTCCCCGCAGGAGCCGGGCAATGTTCCTGTACCACGCTCGGCAGCGCATCCTTTATCATCTTATTGGAGTCCAGATTTCCCTCAGCAGCCCCCAGATAGCAGATCTGAATGCAAAAAAACATATCAGATCATTGCTTTCCTGACAAATGGAACAGCAGATAACTTTCTAAATATAGAAGAGGCATCGGTGTAGTACAGACCATCCAGCTACATATGCCTTAAAAAATTTCCATGGTGCAGAGATGACATGCAGGAAAAACTGTGACCAGCATTGTGCTGAATTTGCTGGCCCAGTACTCTTTGCATGGTCAACTGGGGGAACTGACAAAATTTTATCTCACCATCATCAACCCTCAGCAGGTTCCTGCCCTTTGAATCCCAGAAAATACCATGAGATTGGGCAACCGGTTTCCCAGCTTTTGAGCTGGCAGTGCTCCCGAAGCAGGGTGAGAGAAGAGAAAAATGGGTTTAGTTCAGAGAAGTTCCTCAGAAAGAATGGACAAAAAAGGAAATATCACTGCCGTGAGCTGGCAGAGTAGGTTTAACACAGTGCCTAATCCCAGGGGTCAGGGAAGTGTGCTGTTCTACCAGAAAGCCTATTAGCAGAAAGGAGACATCCCCTCAATCTATCCACAGAGAGGGTTAATGGGGTTCCTTAATTAGGTACAATGGAGAGGGGATTTTGGAATTTTATATTTTAGCTCTACAGTCAGACAAGACCTCAATACCCCCAGGGCATTGTCTTTAACAAGACCCAGCAATGTGAATAAATCTACAACTACAGAATCTAACAGGGAGAAACCAGATCCAGCCGGTTTGGGAACCACTGTCCCAGAGACCATTTACAATCTGCAACCCGAGTTTTGCCAGACTTAATCTTCTTCACATCACTGTCAGCGCTGAATTTTACTTATTGGGCTCCATACGCCACAGCCTGGCACCAGCTCTGCGTCCAGGTGCCAGCAGGAAACTGCTGGATGCAGAAAACCTTCCACTGGAGGGAGTTTGATGGCTGAGGGAGAGAAGCCATCACACTCTCCTGGCCAGAGGACTCACACTGCAGCTGAACTGAACAGAAAGATGGGAATACTTGGATACTTTCATGAATCAAAGCCAAGTTCTCGTGGGACCTGCAACCTTCCTCAGGACAAAGGTGCAAGAGCTCACTGTCATAAACCTCCTGTTTTATCTTTCAGTGCTTCACCTCCCATTAGGGATGACAAAACTCTTATTCACATATTTCAGAACACTGGTTTGAAAGAGCGTTTTCAACAGTTCAGAGTATATTCTCTGCTGTCCTAAAAATCACTGGAGTTTCTAATCGCCTTTGACCTAGATCCTACCTGGATGCTTCTCAACCCACTTTCAAAAGAACGAGATCAAAGAGGGGTCAGCACCTCTGAAAATTAGGGTGAATTCTTAACTGTTGCCTTAATCAGGGCTCAGGCTTCATCCTGCTTCTGAAGGAGGTAGATGGAGACACTCTCTTTCATAATATGAAGGTAAAAGGACTTCCTTTTGACCAGACTATGCAATAAATAAAACAAAGGAAGGGCAAAGTACAACTAGAAAAAACATGTGACTTTACAAGAGTTTTGGAAGCTGATTCAAAGCCTTTATTCCTCAGAAGAAGCTAAGAGCCTTTCAGCAAGAAAATGATGTATGAGGTACTGAGGAACCAGGTCTTAATCCTTCCATGTTCTTACCAGGGTAGGTCAGGAAGAATCTCAAACATGGTAAACCTTGAAAAACTAAAACCAGCCAGGTACTAAACTGCTAAATCTAAACTGCTAAATCTAAACTGCTGTGTGGGTGAAAGAGTTTTTCCTACAACTTCTGGGTGGTAGGCAGCTCTGTCTCCTGACTGTGCAGCCCTATCCTTGAGCTCATGTGCTTCAGCACAAATCTTAAGGAGGGAAAAAAGGGGTTAAAATAACTAATAACTATCTCACCTGTTGGCATAAAGATGCACATCAAAGCATGTGGTTGTTCTGCATGTTAATCACTTCGAGAGCCTTTCTTTTAAAAAGTAACCAATGCCAAGAGTCAACGTTTCATACTTGGCTCACATGAGAAAATGAACGAAAAGGGCAAACTAAATGAAGCTTTTCTGTCCCCTGACATCGATGCAACAGGAGCAATACTAAAGAAGGTAATGCATTTCCAAGGTGTAGGGAGAGGAAGAAATCAGCATTTCAAAGAAGCTTAATAGCAAGACTGTAAATGAGGTGAACATAGAGATGTTCACCTTCTCCAGACTTGAATCTGAAGGTTGGTACTAAAAGGGGAAGACAAGTACAGGGAAATGTTTGTTCCAGAGGGGCTGAAACACCCCAGAAAGTTATAAAATAGCAACTTTTTCTTATTGGTCATCCTGGTTACATACCCCAATGCAGTCTCACTACAACTGTAAAATTAATTGTGGATCTACAAAACACAGATTTCCAGTGTACTGCATTTATTGCAAATAATTGAAATCTTAGCTGGCCTGTGGAGTCTTTCATCAGACAATTCAAATTTTAAAGAAGAGTTCGCATAACCTTCTCTGACTGAAAGTTGAATTTGCTTCTGCCTCATTTTGCATTATCCACTGAACAAAAAATTGAAAGCTTTATACTAATGGCATGTTAACAAGCATGTATTAGCTGTGGCGTGAAATGCTTTTTCATTCTCCTTGTTAATGGGGAATAAAGACCCCAAAGTTTGACCTAAAATACAACATTCTGAGCAACCATGTTCTGCAATTAGGGTTGTAAAAGGAAAAACTACAAGTTATAATAAAATTCTATTATACCTATTGTAAGGGGGGAAAGGCATAATTCCACATTAGCTTTCATTAGTTAAAATGAATTTTCCCTTTATGTATATATATATAATATATATTCACTTATATATACCTGATATTTCTTTAATTGAAGTTTAGTGCAACTTTTGGTACAATAGAGAGGACAGAAGGTTTGGATGTTTCACAACAGACATGTTCCAAAATGAGGTTCAGAATTCTTTTTCTGTTTCAGAAGAACGTCACAGTCCACCTTTACTTTCAGGCACTTCAGTTTTTGTACAGCAGTACAAGTGTGCACTGGCAATGCCCGCTTTAAGAATTCAAAATAAGCCTCACATAAGCAAAAATCTGCAATCACATCCTGCTGGAAGATGGAGTTGTAAGTAGAGAAGAACAGGAAAAAGCGTTTGGTATTAACTCATGTTCTGTTAATACCAGGAGCAACCTTGTGGAACAAAAACAAAAGCCAAGAGATATGTGATATAAACTCGATTTGTAAACAAACCTCATATCAACCTATTCTTTGCTCCCATTTGGGGATAACATTTCAGCTTCTGCTTGAACTTCACATTTCTTCCTACCAGTGAACAGAGGAGGGAATGCAAAGTCAGCCTGACCACCAAACTGCCAGCATGGGAATAAAGATAAGTTTGAGTCCTCTAGTACTTTGCAGTGCTTAAATGATGATAAATGTTATGCCATAATACAGCAGCTAGTTGAATGTAATTGCTTTGACTAAGTCTAGAAAGAAATTCATTTACTCCAAATCAAATTACGCTGAGGACTTTAGGGTAGGAATTTTTAAGTATTGTTGAATTCAAATGCTTAAATACTGTAGTGCCTCTATTAGTCTGGAGGGAGAGTACACTAACATTTAGCATATTGAATGACTCAGTCCTGTAACTCCTTTATTAATAGCTTTCACCAAGGCAGCAGGAATTACCAGCCATCTAAAACATGCAGCATTTATTTCAGAAACTACTGCTGTTACATGCATAGAAAAAGAAGTTTCTGCACAACTCATCCCAACAGATTTGCAGGATACAGAATTTTTAGTAAGTGAGTAAACTGTGTTTCATGAGCTATTCACAAAGAGAATAATTTTTCTGGCTGACTGCAGATTCAGAGAATTTCACAGATAAATTTCCTATCAGGCCTATTAGTTAAAACTTTTTGTTACAGGTATCTGCCACAAATCCCTGTTCCTGACAATACGTTATCTCACCTCAGGATGGGACCAGGGTTCATGTTTCTGGATCCACGACAATGCCACCATGTGAAAGCACCTTCCTTTAGTAGAAACATGTTCCTGCCTGACCACCCTTAAATCTGGGATAAAGCAAGAGCCTGTCAGCAACAAGCCTGAAGTGGCTTGTTCTCCTAATCTTACCAAGAAATTAAAAGCTTTACTGTCTTGTATTGTTACTTATTAATTATTTGTATTTATTGCTGGAGTGGACAACTATTAACCTGAAGACCTTTCATCTGACCAACAACCAGAGTCATGGTACTCTGAACCAAAAATGGGAAACTGGATTCCAAAAGCTTTCATAAATAGTAAGATCAAAAAAAATCACAATCAAAAAACCAAAACCCAAAACCCAAACACAATACCAGCACCTCCTTGAGAACTAGGTATGCAAAAATCTAAATGAAAGTCAGTAATTTATGTAGGAAATTTAATTCCCAGTATGCCTCCTTGTTATATATATTATATATATGCACACACACAGGGTACATATAAATTAGTCCCCTATTAGGAACTATTAGCAGACTTCTAGAAGAAAAGAATCCAAAGGTCTGACACAAAAATAAATTCTTAGTAGTTTCCAAAAATGTCACGCCCTAATGAGAAAAAAAACACCCAACCCAAATTTGAAATGAGATGGCATCTACAAAGCTGTCTCTAAAGCATCAATAATGTGATAAAACACAGGCAGAGTATGGACAGTGATTCTCTCTGCTCCTGTAAATGGATATCTGATAGCCTTGAGGGGTTTCCTAGTAGAGTTCATCAATTCTTATCATATTTAATTCAGTTACTCGAGAGAGAACTGCAAGGAAAAGTGGTGATAGCTCAGCAGATAATTCCCCAAAGAAACCAACATCTCTCTCGTTAATCACACGGCACATCAACACTCAATGTTTAAGGAGAATATCCTGAGCTTTGGGCAAAGCCATCATGCAGATGAACACACACAAGAGGTGCAAAGGTCTTGGGCTGTGTGCTGAGTTTTGGATTGTGAGGCTCTCATGGCATGGGGTAACAAGTTATTTCTGATCCTTCTCTTCCAGGGGGTTGCAGCTGGCTGACACAACCACAATACAAGGAGAGCAGATGACCCTAGACTGCTTCCCACAAGATGATGACATGGATACCTCTGGAAGAATGCAAGCATGGTAGGGAGACGTGAGAAATACCCTGATACAACATAGATACAGATCAGAAGGAATAAAAAAATACCCTAAATCTTCAAGGGTTTCTTGTAAACCAGATCAACCTGAGCTTTTGTCCGGTTCTGACTGGCTTGGCTTAACTTCACCTTTGCTTCATCTCTAAGGAACCTGACTGCTTTCTCTTCATCTTGCAGGATGTCATGGTGGAGTCTGGCACAAGCACCAAGCACAAGTGAATTCAAACAGGGAGCTACAATAAATGAAAAGCTCCTCACAGTGATGGCTGAGCAGAGAAACCACCAGAACTCACACTGAAATCAAGAGGATCATAGAGTGAAATGAATCCTAGCAAGGTCAAAAAGCATTAGCAAACTTCAGAGGGGCTTCTGTGCTTCCAGCTGCTAGCATCCATTCCTTCATCCCTACTCCTTGATGTGCCCATCCCCCTTGGACAGGCTGCTCCTGGCTCTGAGCCTGTTTGAAGTTTGCCTCTCACAAATACTAACATGGCAAAGGTAATAGGGCTGTTGTATTGGCTGTTTCACTGTACAAATGGGCTTTGAAAAACATTTATAGCTCCTCTCTAGCCCCTAGCACCTCCTTCTTCTTCAATAACTCTCTGAAATATAACTCTGTTTTAATTAAGGTCTCAGCCTCTGCTTCTTGCTTTCATCATGTCTCAGCCTGGTATTTAAAACTAAATCCTGTTCTTGTCCTACAAAGATCCATAGGCCCTAAAGGAAAGTCTGTAATGATGAACAAAAAGTACTTAATACTGTATTTTCAATTAGATTAAAACTCAGAAAAACTTTCCAGAAGCATCCTTTAACAGTCTGTTCCTGTAAATTAATCTTTTAGACAGACACGAACTAAAAGGGCGGCAGTTCCTTGCACTGGAAGTTTATTCCTTACAAATTACAGTTCCACTGACTGTTACCCTTGCAGGATTAAGAACTGTAATTCGAGGGATACAAACATTTAGATTATTGGAAGAGCCTTAAGGCAGCCTGAACTCCTGCATCCACTTGTGATGCCGCGATTCCTTTTCCAGGGAAGGGAATCCCTCTCCAGCCAAGATGCGCCGCTGCAGTGCCAAGGTCAGAACCCTCCTGCTCGCAGTCAGAGCCGCGCTTCGTAAGCACTGCAGACACCAGCACAGTGACAAACACAGCCCGAGCTGGGGGCCCTGGGGGAGACTCCTGCAGCCTGCCTTGAACCCAAACTCTCAGAATTCCCCGCCTCTGATCTCCGGGAAGTTCATCAAACCTGAAGCGTTTCAAAGCGAACATCTGCCGCCAGGGAGGATTTGCTGACAAATCTGTTTCCTCGCAAAGTTCCTGCACTAATCTTGGAGCAAGCATGTCAAAATCCCAAATTCCACCCACATTCTACCCGAGCATTTACAAACATTCTCATTACTGTTTCAAAGAGCCGTCCCTTAATTGCTACGAGTTTCAAATGTGAAGGTAAAAAAAGGCGTGTTGCCACAAAGCTGTCTGATAGTTTCAACAGATGCTTCTTGCCTCCTCATGAAGTAATTGGCATAATGAGTGTGAGCTGGCATTGTGTTTTGTGGTCCACGTCAAAGAGATTACATTATATGTGGGCTTTTTCCCTCAGGATCTGCTTGTCTGATGACTGACAGCCAAAAGAAGCATATTAAGGGTTTTTAAATTCCAACAATTGTGTAACAAGCTTTGGAGACTGCAGAAAGATAACTTTTTTGCTAAACGGTTTTCATTTCAGACTGACATTTATTGAGTGTTGTTTTTTCTGAATGCATATTTCCCTTTGCTCTCTTGAGAACTTGCCACCTCAAAAAAAATGAACCAAAAGGGAAAATGATGCATATCTTTTGGAAATGGCAAGATAAGGTCATTAGAGATTAAAAGGCTACCCCTGAATATTCAGATATCTAAAGTTCATAAGTACTTCTACCCAACGTTGTAGGCTGACTCATGGACAGGATCAGGACTCAATTTGATATCTGAATGGTGGAAAACAACTGCAGTCCAGTGAGACTTGATTAAAATATATCACAGTGGAATGCCCTTCAACTGCAGGTGAAAGGAGATCAGAAGTCAGCACAGACTGAGAAAAGTATTCAGAAAATACAAAATAATCAGCAGGTTGCTGATGAGGCGGTAAAACAACTGGCTCCTGGGAAGAGGAGGGGGAGCAAAGACAGTGACCTTGTAAAATGGGTGAGGTTTAAAGCAACACCAACTGTCTAATAGAGTTGTCTTTGGTGATATATTACCTTCAGGCTATGTTAGGACATAACTGAGATTCATGTAGCAGGAGGGGAGGGCTCCATTCTGCTGGAGGGATTTGATTTTCAGGGAGAGAGTAATGTGAGTGAATCGCTCACTTGGGCAGGTGTAACCAACCTGCCACATCCCAGTAGGCAAGTTAGGGCTGCGGATTAATTGGGTCCATTAAACTTCATCTCTGAGCCCAGACTACTCAAACCTCAAAGAAACCTTATTAATCCCCAGATTTTCTTATGGGTGAACAGTGAGCTTTGCGCTAAAAACTTTCAGTTCAACTTTGGGCCTTAGAAAGTGAGGACAGGACCAGCCAGAGAGCACTGCACACCAGTTTTTCGCTGATGCTCAGGTTGGAGAGCAAAAATTTTAAGTCTGCTATAACTGCAGAAAAGAGCAGGTAGGCAACCTTTGCTCCTTCCCATCTCCCAGTCCTCATATAAACCTCAGCAGCTGGGAATCCAATTAATTCTCACTTTACCCAGAAAAGAAAAAACTTCTTGCACTTGGGAATGATGGTGAAATATTTATGTCAGTCTGTAAACATCATTTCTACCAAAAGAAGTGCGAGGTACATGAACTTAATGGATGAATAGACTCAATAACCATGATGATGCATTTTCTTTGATACCTGGGTAAGTGACCCAGTCCTGACTGTATTTGAATTTTTAATGTGCTAGTGATATTCAAATCCTACAGAGACTCCTGTAAATCTATTTAAAAGCATAATGAAACAAAATTCAAGTTTGAATAGAGAATGCATTGATTTTCTATGTCAGAAATGAAGCAATTTAGTATTTCTTTTACTCAAGGTGCTACTGTTCTGTGCCAGCACTAATTAAATTCTAATGTGTTCTGAGTACAGAAATTATGTTGCCTCATAGTAAAGCAACTATATCAAATTGAGGGGTAGAGACATTAATGGCCTGATCAGTTGCATTAACATAAACCAACAGTCCTTGTCATTGCACAAGTACATTTTTCACTAGAATTTACTTTTCTTGATGTTTGTAAAAATATGCTGCTAAACTGAGGGGACAGGAGGAGGAGTTATTAAGTATTTTGCAACTGTAGGTGGTAGAATTAGGGACTGCAGAAAACAAAGTGTTGACTTTAAACACAATTATTTTGACTATCTATTCTCTTACTTCATTTATTAAAAACACAGATCCAGAGAGGAAGGGATCAGGATTTGTATTCATTACTTCTCTTCTCGATTGAGGGTAAGGAAAATAATGAAATGTGAGAAATTTCCACACAATAAAAAAAAAATTCCCACTAGGCTCTTATAAATAGCCTGCACTAACTCCCTTAAGATGTGATCAAAAGGATTAGATCACTTTCAATTAGTTATGAGTTGGTCTGTAGGCAAGAAATGTTCCTGTCTTGCCTTAGGTTAAGCCTCTCCTTGGTGAGTGAAACCTGTGTGGCCCCTCTTTGCCTTTCATTAATTTGACTCCAAAAGGCCAAAGTGAGATAGGAAGGAGAGATGGAGGTAAATCACTTTTTTGGGAAAATCACCTTGCTGATGCTGGTTTCCCCACCGAGTTCAGACACACGTAACACACCTGAACAGCCAGTAGAAGGCTCATTTCAGAGTGTGCCTTCCACCTACCCCACACAGTGGTTTTGTACAGAATTCAGAAAATGTACATGCAGACATAATTTTCATCCCCTTCTCATCAACTGAGTCAGCTTTGTCCCTTCTACAACAAAAATGCAGTGGCCATAACTTCTGATAAGAGCCTGAACTGCCCTATCAGGGGTCCAATGCAACGCCCACTCGAGGGCTGCCAGGAGTCCAAGGCACTCTATTCT
Organism: Myiotriccus ornatus; assembly: GCA_036023395.1. Classification (NCBI taxonomy): domain Eukaryota; kingdom Metazoa; phylum Chordata; class Aves; order Passeriformes; family Tyrannidae; genus Myiotriccus; species Myiotriccus ornatus. The sequence continues at coordinate 12,649,219 of JAYRBT010000037.1, forward strand.
CTATCCAGGCAACAGCACAAGGTGATCAGACCTAGGCCAGGTGACAGAATAGATTCTGACCCTTCAAAACCTTTCAAAAGCAGTTTTTCAGCCTCTGCTTTCAGTGGGAAATGGAGGTTAAATAATGAACTTAACCAACATTCCTCATTTCAAAGGCCAAATTTGCTTTAACAGTTAATTTTGCACATCCTGAGCCTGTGCCTCAGTTTACCTTCCTGTAAACCTTGAGGAATATCTAACCCACAGGACTCTGCCAGCTCTTAAAATTAACGTACCGCTTTAACATGTTCCCTGACCAAAGCTCGCCGTAGATGTGCACGTGGCAGCAGCTCGTTAGGAAATCTGGGGGAGATTGATGGGAACAGCCAAGCCCAAAGCTTGGGGCTGGTGTGCAAACCAACACTCACGTCACACCACCCAGGCTACTCAGACAGATGGGTTGTGCCAGCAGCAATGTGTCCTGGCTGTCAAACAGCCTGAACACTCCAGCCACCTACACAACACACAGCCACACGTGTGAGCACCCAGAGAAATTAATATGGATATTAGGCTTCACCATTCATTACCCTGTCATCGTTTTAAAGCCCAATTTTGAGGTGAGAGGACACATGGCAGCTTTTTAATTACCACTTGCCCCAGCTACTGCAATCGCAGAACCATAAAGGAATCGTGGCATAAATTGTTTTTGGCTAATAAATATCAGTCAGGGATAAATAATGGACCAGAGCTCTTTCACCTTTTTATTAATCTATGATATTTGCTGTAAAAGTCTCGATGAAAGGAGCTCTGCCCTTGCAAGCAATGAGGTGCAAAGGAATGCAGCAATTTCTTTGGATCTGCTGGGATTAAGGCTTCCAGCAATGCCTGATGGGGTATCCTAAATGTGCAAGTGGGAGATGTGAGATAAGGAATGTCCCCCTGACAACATGTGCAGTATTCGTAAATGTTTCTTTATTGTAATTTTTGCAAGGTTCACTTCAAATCCCAGGAGTTATTTCTTTTAGTAAGAAACAGGGACTACTCCAGGGTTGGTGGGAGGAGGAGAGGAGCATGAACAATGACTCCAGCACACGGTACTGGACTTTCAGAGTGGGGTAGTCATTTTGCATTGGCACATTTGTGTGCAAGAGAGATTAAACTGTAACCATTTGATACTAAGAACATTAAAAAAAAAAAAAGAGCTGTTTGCCTAGCTGGTGTCAGTCTGAGCAAATGGATGATTCACCTCCTGACCAAGATGAAGATATAGGCATGTAGTAAGTGGTGGTATTTGGGGGAACAGAAGACAGGCTGCAGCTAAGAGCTCTGCAGAAAAAGGGTGGTAAGACACCGGGCACAACTTCCCCAGAGAGTCTGTGGCTCCCCCATTCCTGCAAGTGCTCAAGGCCAGGTTGGACAGGGCTTGGAGCAACCTGATCTCGTGTGAGGTGTCTCCACCCATGGGATGAGCCTCACAGTCCCTTCCAGCACAAACCATGTCCATGTAAAACCCCCATGCCCATCAGTTCACAATGGGCAAATCTCTAAGAGCAGGGGACTCCAGGGTTTTGAAGTGTGCCAGTATACCACCTTAATTCCTGTATTTAAAATCCTCATATACTCTCCATCACTTTTTATAGTCCCTTGCCTTGTCCCACTCCCTTGCTGACGGAATCAGATCGAGATCAAGGAGGCTTTGGCTAAAAGCTGGAGTTTGATGTAAAGGGACAGGGCATCCCAGGGCACCAACTCTGCACAGGTCCTGATTTTACAGAAGTGCTTCTTTTCCATGTTCAGAACAACACTGGGGTCCTCTCAACCAAAGTATGGAAAGCTACAGTGCACATGGAACCACCCCATCCCAGAGTTAATAATGGCTCCCTTCTCCGGCACAAGGATGTGACTGGGTAAAGCCTGAGCCATGAACTAGGGCTAAAAGACTTAGGAGTGTGTTTGTCAGAACAACAGGAAAAAAAATGGAAAAAGGCAATAGTAAATCAGAACTTGGTTTTAAACAGGTATTCCACAAAACAGTTTATGGAAATGGTTTGTACTTCCCTTTAATCCTTAAAACCTTCAGAATAAGTTATATTCCCACTGCTCATATTTCATTATGATGTCTGTATCTCACCCACATCCCACAAGGAAGGACAAGCTTTCCTTTTTAAACTTCTAAATTTTTACCTTTTCTCAACACCCGTCAAATTGGCACAGAGAACACCTTCCTAAGGTGCTAAAGTAACTGAGGCTTAAACTTTTTGGAATCCTTCACCTCTTCCTTTTACTTTTGGTTTTCTTCTTAAAATGAAAAAAAAAATTCCTTGAAAGTTCTCTGTCTTGCTGAAGATATAATTATGTCTCTGTCTAGAGGCAGTCACAGCTCATGGCATTTTCTGACTCGCAGTAGAGGACTTTGGTCCTCCAAGCAGCACATTCTCCTCCTGTCTCCTCCTAGGAACAACCTTGAAATTTTTAACTCCAAAATTAGAATTCTGAACTTGCTCCAGAGTGCCTCAAAAGAAGCTGGATGTGAAATAGCTGTTTCTTGTCAGGCTCCTAAAATCCCTAGCGGTTAAACATAATTTTTTAAAGGCTTTATTTGCTATCAAGCACCTGAATCCTGTATATTTTACAAGCTAATGAGTGAGTTTTTGAGGAGAAAATGTAGCTGTTAGGAATATTAACTGAAGTTATGCTTACTGCCGGAGTGTGTGTAGGGTGTGTGTGTAAAAACCCTGCTTTAATGTCTAATCTTGGAGTAAGTCCCAGAAGAGATTGATTCAATTTCCATTCATTATGAGAGCAGAACTTGGAATTACTCTGATGTATAGACACTCACTATTCCCAGCATCTTCCAGGCAGCAGAGATTAGTGATGTGAGGCAGGGCCCACGATGGCTCGTAGTGAGGAACCCTAAAATTATGGTGCAGGGGTGGATTGGTGGAAAAGCTGAAGGATTGGGTTTGTGTTTGTGTTCCAGTGTGGGCTCTGTTAACTGACAGCTTTTGTTACCAGGTCTCCAAGCCACAAATCGGAGATCTGCAACTGCTCATCCCTTTCATATCAAAGGGTACTTAGGGGAAGCTCTAAATTATAATTCCTGGTTTGTGTTGCCTTGGGAACTAAAGCACAAGTTTCGAATAAAAAAATATTACAACTTAAAATACGTATTTTTATACAACACTTAAGGGAAGCTAGAACATTGACACATCATCTGGTTTCATATTTGCCTTCAAGGTCCTTCTGTATCCCTGACCCATGTGCTGTAAATAGTCTTGCTGAGGCAAGTCTTATAAACAAAAAGAATCATAGAATCAACCAGGTTGGAAAAGACCTCCGAGATCATCGAGTCCAACCCCTGATCCAACCCCAGCGTGGTGGTGATTTCCAAATAAGAAACTTCCTCTGTCTCATTAAGTCATGTAACTGAACATGAATGTTTCACTCTGAAAGGTTTATTACTCTAAGTACTATTGATTAATAGCAAAACACTGCATTTCTTAATTTACAATCAAGTAAATCAGTTCCTAACACATTATACAGCAGTGCAGCAGCCTGGCAGATGTGACAGGCCCCTGGGATATCTGCACTGGGGAGGAGGATGGCCACTGCCAGTTGAGTGTGTACTTTTCCTGATTCCCAAGACCTCTCTGATTGATGGAAATCCTTGGTTAAACACTAGTTGCTATTTCAACCACTTGAACTGCTCTCACAGTCTGGGGAGGTTTTCAACCCATTTCTCAAATTAGTTGTTCAGATTCCACATACACACCCTTTAGTTTCAACTGGTTGAATCAGGAAAGCATAATATTCCTGTTTCTATGTGTGTCTTCTTTGTTACTGATGTCTTAAGAACATCTAGGGCCAGTTCTTTAAGAAATCCATCCCCTCAAACTGTGTGTCAAAAGTCTAATTAACAGGTTTTTTATTTTTCTTTTTTCAGGGGGGAAGAAAAATCTGTGCTCCCTATACTATTCTAACAATATATTTGCAATTTATAAAACCAATTAGACTTTTAGGGTTGCTTTGTCAGAGGATTTTTGCTGATTGGCATCAAGTCCTACCACGCAATGACTCAAGTGGAAATATTATCAATCCTACTATTGACAAGATGCTAAAACAAGACTGGAGACACAAGATCCAATGAAATAAATGAGAGAGAATCTCTTAATTGCAACAGTATTAGGTCCAATCAAAGCTAAAGGATTCAAAGCAAAGATACAGGATTAAGCATTTAATGCCAGGAGGTCATTGTTCCTGTACCTTATTTACTTTCTTCAGCCCCAGAGGGAGCAATTTGTGTCAGGAGGGTATGGTACATCTCCAGATCTCATCTGGGAAAGTGATTTTAAAGAGAACTGCCCCAGTTGTAATCCTAGTGTTAAGTAAGCTGCCCCAGCTTGTAATCATAATGTTAGTAAGTCTACAAACAATTCAAAGACTTGTTTGCAGATTTACTAACACTACTACTGCAAAAATAAAAATATTGTCTGCAAAGCAAGGCTAAGCAAGCAGTATGAGGATGGTGATGGACAACTGAATTAAGCATTCATCTTTTAGTTATCACATGCATTGTTCATAAGGAGATTATTTTTACAGCACAGTCTAATGCCATTACTCCACATAATCATCATTACAATTTGCCTACCATACAAAAATTTAATGCCATCCTCTAAAAACCATCATCTTGCAAGAGAACCTGCAATCAATCTGAACGAGCTTGACATGAAAATGTATTTCCTCCAGCTTTGGTGGATTTTCGAGCACCTAGAAACCTGCATTTTCTAATCAAACGTAAGTTTATCTCGAGTTAAGGGGGAGTCTTGCAGAGCTACTGCCTGTGGTTGTGCGTGATGGAACGCTACGGCTCGAGCAAGGTTTGAAGAGCTTCCTGTTTATGCTGAAAAGATGGGGGGTTTTAAGACCCATAATTCTATTCCACTTTTGGCAGGCCAGAGACTTCGAGGTGGAAGCCAGCCTAAATGAGAGTCAGTGACTTAACAAGCCACTTTGTGCCCGGTGTAAAACTGTGACTTGCTCCACTGAGCGTGACTGAACACAGCTCTAGTTAACGGGTTTTTTAATAACCAGGAAGACCAAAGGGGTCGTTATCAAATCTAGAAAGCAAAGATATTTATCTGAGATCCAGAGGTGAAATGCCAGTTCACAAGTTAACGCTTTTACAATCTTTTCTTGGAAATTGCTAAACGCTTCGGTGTAACGCATGATTGCAGCAAATTCTTCAGGTTAAAAAGAAGTCCTACTGATTTATTATTTAAAACAAGTATTTCTAAATTTCTAAAGAATATTTAAACCAGAATTAATTCTTAATTAAAATTCTACGGTGCCAAATCAAGCATCCAGACTCTAGGAAATTTCAAACCTTGAGTTCCCTTCAGTTTTATTAATTCAGCTACAATGAACACTGCATTTATCGATGGTCTAAACATTTAGTGTTAGGCAACTTAAATGTCTCTCTCATATAGAAAATAGAGGATGAGCTGCTTTATTATCTAACAACCCTACCTAAGCTCTGAGGACCTCCTTCCCAAGACCTCTGTAATCACAACATGCAGGTCCTTACCTACCCTCATTTCACGTGTGTCTCTCCTTTGCCATGCACTGGGGCAGCAGGGGAATTATAAAATATAATGTATCAGCCTGTTTAATGCAGGAAGCATTTGTTAAAGAAAACAAACAAAACCACAAACACAAGCTGACAGGCTTCCCACACATCTTGAGCTACAGATCTGTCTTGGGTTTTTTGTTTTGTTTTATTTTTTTAATCTAGAATTTCTGGAGAGCCCACAGAGACATCTTGTGCCTGGATAATATATAGCAAGGGCTCAGTGTAGAAGAGGGGTCATGGTCCTTCTTCCTCTTGGGACACCAGAAGCACCAGACAGCTGGCTCTTACCAGCACCATGGTTTGTGAGTGCAAAGTCATTTCCTCCCTTGTCTGCAGGTGGATCAAGAGAACACAGTGGAAGCTCCTGCTACGTTGAATTGAGATTGGCCGTGGAGCATTCAGCCTTTTTTTCATTAGGTTACATCTTTCAGTATTTTTGAGTAATGTTGCCTTATTCAATAGAGTATCTTATCTATTAGCTGCTGGTGGACATCAATTCTTGAATCAAACACCTCTGTGTTACACGCTGGTATCTGCATTGCAGCAAGGAAACCTTCAAATACTGTTACTGAGCTTTGAAACCAAACATCAGATTCCTATCTGAGCGCTCTTTTTTCCAGTGGAATCCTTGGATTTAGTTACAAAACAGGAGCTAAACAGCATTCCAGAGTTTAAATATTTCAGGTAGTCACAGTGAGATGAAGTACAAGTGTTGTGAGCTGATCAACACCCTGACAGTGGTTTAGCCATAGGCAGCAAGAGGGGCTGAGGCAACCTCAGAGAGGACAGATCCAGACTGAGATTGATTCCTGTTAGACTAATTCCTCAGAGCATCAAAACTTCCCCATTCCCTCCTGTTAAATACCTGTCTCTCACTCAAAACTACATACCATTCTACAGAATTGATATTTACATGAAGTTGAGAATCCAGCATCAAATTACGCTGCAATTTATTTTTCAACAAACCTTTCAGAGGATGTCCTGATTCCACCTGAATAATTAAAGCATTCTCAGTTTTACTCCAGGATACCCCACACAGCTGCAGCATTGCTGTGGCTGCCTTTGCCTAAGGATGGGAGGACAGGAAGGTCTGCAGGGAGAGACACACCGAGGGGCACCGTGTCTGCAATCCTACAGAAAGCAACGGGGGGAATTAGCCCCAAGGACAAAACTGCTGCCTGCTGGCATTCCCTGCCTGTGAGAGCAAGCTCAGAGTGGTACAACAGCAGCTGGTTTCTCAGAGGACTCATATAACTGAGTGTGCTGGTTTTAGAGGACCTTTTGAAGTGCACCTCCTGCTGGGGCAGGCAGCAGCACCCTGTGCAGCCTCTTACTACTCCATTTGCATTAGGATTTTTAATGTCAGACAGACCAAAAGAGAGGCCTTTGGTTTCCTTGTTTGTTTCTTTTTGTTGTTTGGTTTTTGGTTTTGTTGGTTTTTTTTTAAAGACCCAACATCACCTGGTAGAGGACAAAGACAAATGCTTCGACAACAACAAACCTGGGCTAATTCAGGTGCTCCAGGAGAAAGAACACCAGGATTCTGGCTGCCCTCCTACCAAGGGTGCCCCAGAGCTGTCTCTCTTGGTGCAGTTGATTCAACAGGCACTGTGACTTACAAACTTCTATGGATACAGTTTTCTCCCGGCTCATTATTTACTCCATATCTACACTAGCAGCAGGTTATCATATCCTCTCTCCAGCTGTGCTTTACTCACTCACTGCTGTGTTCACTGTTCCTTCAGTCCTTGGCTACACACCTTGTGGAAAGATTGGATCCTACAGTCCAAGCTCAGAGAACCCTTGTGAGGTGCCCCATTTCCTCACGTGACCATCAGATCACACTGCACCCCAAAGCACCCCCAGTCTGGGCAGTCCACTCATGATCCAGTGGAGGTGGACAGGAAGGTTCACAAAGACTCCCCAGGAGAGCTCTCCTGATGCCATTTGTAAAGGTGATCAATAAAGTTTTGGTGGTGTTAACCACCAGCTGAGAACCCAAAATCACCTGGAGAGACGTGGCTCACACAGAACATCACACGACAGCTGCCACCACCCAACCGCCCTTATTTCATGGCAATGCTGTGCCAAGGCTTAGAAAAGCTATTTTTGTGCTGTTACTGCTACACAGGATGGTAATTCAGAGAAGCATGCACTAGACTGGAAGGGAATGTGTAAGAAGCTCTGGAAAAGCAGCCCTGAAGCTATACTGGCAAAGAAAATGAAGTTCTGTTACTCAGAGCCAAGAGTGAGGTCAGAGAAGGCGAGGTTGGCACAGAATTTACTTATCCCCACTCTCAGAGGAGGCTCCTTAAGTTTATCACTGGCTCAAAGGTACATTAATCTTTCAGAGATGAGAGGAATGAGAGTAACTGATTTTTAAAGGTAGGCACATGAAGTAATTGCAAGTTTGCCTGGACAAGAAAATGCCACACGTGCTCTCCCTCTCTCCTCTGATGTTAAAAGAAAAATACCATCCTCCTGACTGAGTGTGGCATGTGAACATTTCAGAATGGCTCTTGGCCTGTCTGCTCAAAGGAGATGATTTGCCAGAGCAAAAAAGGAAGGAGAGATGATGGATAACAGACCAAAAAACCACATACACATAAAAACCTCCCACATATTGGAAAATGCTTGGATAGTTGACATTTTGGATGGACATAGAAGACAATAGGTTTAATTCCTATCTGTGTAACGGTCTCCTTTGCAAACCTACAGGCAAATAAATCAATTTATTCCCAAACCCCTGGAATAAGCACTATGATATTTACCTTTCTGTGATCTAACCAAAAGCTCTTTAGAAAAGCAACTCTGTACCACTACCAGTCAAGGGAGTAGACAAAAAACCTCTGCCAATTTGTTTAGTTTATGCCTCGCTTTCAGAGTGCCATGTGCTGAGCTGACCATCCATTTCCTTTTCAGAAAGAAGACAGTCAAATTCTTTTGGTATTTATGTCTTTATCCAGACTTCTTAGTCTGCATGATTTCAGTGGTCAGGCACCTACTTTGGACGATGGTTTTTTCTACCTTTAATGGATATTCACAGTAGAAAATGATGCCTTCCTGTCACTAGATAAATAGGTTGCTCAGGTGAATTGTCAGGCAGGTTGAGCACTTTATAACACTTTCCTTTCCAGCAAAATGTATTCATTACTAGGCATAAAAAAAAGAATCTGAGTAACAGCCAAACAGGCACAAAAGGAAAATTATTTAGCTTTAAATTTAATTATTTCCACAGTTGCACGATATTTACACAAGCCCAATTTTATTAGACTTGATTTTCTCTCAGGATATTTCTCTCCGCTATAGCAATTTCAACAAAGGGAATTTGGAGAGACATTAAAGTGTTATTCTGGTTCATTCACATTTTACACAGGGGGAAATTGCTATCCAGAATGCAATGCTGTGGACTTTACCTAACAGTGAAGTTATTCCTGATGTACAGAAACCCACTGAGATTACTATGATGTTAAGTTTGCATAAGGTCAGACTCAGGCTTTTTGTTGCTGGAGAAATTTAGATATCTTTGCTTCTTAAAAAGTGTTGGTAATAACAATGCACTCATTATTTCCAGCTGCATTTCACCTTTAAAATGTCAAATTTAAACCTCAAGCAGCATGGGGCAATTCATCTTTTGACTCACACAGAGCTCTGCTTTCTTGACACAAATTATCTGTGTGGAGCCAAAGCTCCACTGAAAAAAAAAATTATATATTTTTTTTCAATATTTTTTAAAAGATGAGGTACTTTTTATAGGATGAAAGGCAGAGATGTTGAAGGTAACTTTTTTTTTTTTTAAATGAGAACCCTAATAAAATTATTGTCTGGATCAAACAATCTCATTTCGTTTGATATATCAATGTGACTGATCTCTCTTCACTAATCTATGTCATTACCATCTTGCAAGCCATAATCATGCAATCTTGACAGGAGTACAGAGGAGTTGAGAATGACAAGAACATAGTTTACAGTGCAAATATCTTCCTGGCTTTCACAGGTGCTCTAGGGCTGGCTCAAGAGTCCAGATACACACTAATCAGTTGAAATTTGTGACAGATTAATGGAACAAATTATATCTGAGCACTGAAAAGCACAGAGGACATAATCACATCAAAGTCAGCAGGACATTCAGAAAAGGATAGGAACTAAAACCTGCCTTTATTGCAGGCAATGTTAGATACTGGAAGTTCATTGCTGGGTACAGTGGTGTACCATGAAAACCACCGGACATCTCATCTAATAAACCACAGGATTATAAAGCAACTACAGAAAACATTCCTGTACCCTCTAAGCAATTTACTCCTAGAGTGGATCAATTCACCTGTTTCTCTCTGATCAGGTAAATCTCGTCCTTACAGAAAAAGATCACTGGTATGAGCCAGCAGAACTCTGGGTATTTGGGGAACCCCACTGATTTGCCAGTTGTCTTTTCAACGCTGTTCTGATGGCGATGCACAAGGGGAGGACCCAAAAATCTGACAGTTTGCCTCTGAAGATTATTCTGTTCTTGTCCTTCAGCTGCTGAAAACATACTCTGCACCCAACAATAAACAACTCTGGGCCAGCCCCAGGTACTCTCCTTTCAGCACTTTACATCTATCAAGTGTTCTGGCTTTAGGAGATAACATGCCTGGCCAACCACCTCATTGAGTAGTCCCTGTACAGTCACTGTGTGTCTGCAGCTCTGGATGGCTCATCAGCCTCGCGGTGCTGGGCAGTGGATGAGTTCAGTCACAGCTGCAGAGGCTGAGAGCAGTCCCATCCAGCGAGGGCTCTGCACCGGGAGGAGACACTTCTTGCCTTAGCAAAAAACAGTGTTTAACTTCTCCCTGGGAAACAGTTCCCACACCATTTGCTGCAAGTAGGGCAGTCTTGAAATATCTCAGGAGCTACAACAGACAAGGTGGGAAACTTGTAACATGATCCAAAACTGCTCTGAAATGAGGTACATGAAGAGTTTAGGCAAGTAGCTAAGGGGAGAGCCAAGTAAGAACCCAACAGCCTGCTGTTGTCAAGAGCAACCCCACTTCCCCCACATGCAACCATGTCTGAGGTCTCCCAGTTTCCTTCATCCCTCCTGTGTATGTGCCACACTTGCTGTTTTCTGGCACGTTAGAGCTTATAGAATGTGCTGACATACGTAAGAAGATTTTTTTCCAACAACAAAATTCCAAAATTTACAAATCCAGGAGACGTAATTCTGAGAATAGGGTGAAAGATGGAAAACAATTTCTCCTGTAAGACCCTAGCTCTCATTAAACCCCAGACTTAAGAGCTTTGGTGTATTCAAGTTCCAGCCCTTTGCCTTTCCAACAGCAGTGGTACATGTGTCTCTCTGCTGCATTAGTGAAGAGTTTGCAACCAAAAATCTCATCCATCTCATAGAGCATTGCAAGAGACTAAAGTAGATCAAAACAGCATTTGGGTCAGTTGGTAATTTACTATGGCATGAGAAGATTAAAAGCAGTTCTCATCTCTTTTGTCTCCTTTTGTATATTCATCTATGTTGTAGCTCTCATGCCGTCCTGTTTCCACTTCCAGTGGAGATCTGCCAAATGACAAACTTTCATGAGGAAAAGTTATTGCACTGACAACACGAGACAGCTGGATAAAAGCTGGTTCCCCGGCAGCCTCTCATGGCCCTTGTTCCAGGTGCAGGATTCCTGAAAGGCTGTGGCATTGGAAGCATTAGGAAGGCAGAGAGTCCATAGCCAAAGCAGGCACATCCCCCCTGACACAGAGCACGCCCCTCTGGCTCAGCTACCTCTGTCCCATCACACCAAAGCTGCTGGTTGGCAAGAGCTGCTTTTTATCAACATCATACATATTTATGCTAGAAATTTTGTTTCAATAAACACATCATATTGAACACCACTGGTTCTTAATTTAAATCTGGGCTTCCTCATCCCAGAATAGATGCTGTGTGGCTTTGCTGTTGGCACTGGTGGGCAGCTCTCACCACCTCATTCCTCACCTACATTAACTCCTAACGGGTCTTTCACCCTCCTGCCTAACAGGATCTGCATTTGGAAGGACACAAGTGAGCCAGTGTGGCTGGACAGAGCTGAACTGACTCGAATTCAACTGGATAACACGGCCTGTCTGGCAGGGCAGGAGCCTTTATTTGCTGTTGTTAACAGCCATGTACTCCCATACACCATTCAATAAGGATAAGAGACTTTAACTGCAGATATCATATCATCCCTAAGAAACTACCCCATAGAATTCAGTGGAAATTGGCAGATATTGAATTAGCTGACACTTGTTTATTCCTTGAACCATGTGTTTGAAGCCACAGCTGACTGCAATGTTCAGATGGTCGATGCACGATTCTCTATTACTTTCCATCTATTACACACGGAACAAAAGGCCAGAAAGTGCAGACATCGAGGGGAAAAATTCTAGTTCCACTACATTAGCTAAGGCTGTCTACTATTGGAAGCAATGATAGGTAATCTATAAAATAATTTCAACAACCCCACCATAAAAGAATCCCACTATCAGTGCAACCTAGTAGTACCACTGGCTGGAAGAGAATTTATTCTACAGTGGAAGTTAGTTCACAAGAAAAAAAAAAAAGATGTTTTTACAATATAAACCACATGTGTTTATGATGTATAGAGCAGCATCTTTAGAAATCATTGTGCATGAATTAAGGAAGTTTCAAATCAAGCCAAAATTTGGGTGACATCACAAGGCTAGACATGATGGACAAAACTGCCTGTCAACAAAAGGAACACTGTAGAAATCAAGTCTAAACACAGTTTGACAAACACTCTGGACAAGGAGCCCAACTTACTTAACCTACTGTATTTAGGATAAAATAAGTTTCCAAGCCACCCTCCAAACCAAGTCAGATTTTTTTATTCTGCCTCATGAAGCACAATCAGAAATTCAGACCTCAATTCTTTGTCCATGATAACTGCCATAGCAGCAAACTTTCAAAATCTTTCAATGTTTTCCCATTTGGTGGTCAACCTCAACGAAGTCAGGAATGAAACTAGTGGTTGATGCACTCAGCAGAGGCAGGACAGACCTGCACCTCCAGCGTGGCCCTTATGCCTTCAAACCAGAGAACAGCAAATGTTAGCTCTGTGCTGCCTGAGTTTCCCCTATGGCAGTACATTCCTAGGTCACAGGAGCCACACAGATCATTTGTCATGCAGACCCAGTGCAGGAATCTTCCCACAGAATGCCAAGCTCTGCCCTCTATTTCAGTTATTTGGTAAACTGGGATTTCCTCTGAGTGCTGACACAATCTGTTAGATTAAAGGACCTGCACAGCATTTATTCTAAAACTAATGCAACTAATATTTATGACTAAGTTTATTATTATGGATTTTAAAGTAAATGAAGGACTGGGCAGTGTTAGCTTTACAGTTGGACTTCATGATCTTAAGAGTCTTTTCCAATCCAAATGATTCCTCATATAGTTTCCAGAGAAGACCATACACAGTAGTAATTAATTATGTTATGTGGTAGGGAATCACAGCAAAGAGAAAAGTGATGAGTTTGAAAGTGTCTTTTTGCCTTTTGAAGGACTCATTTATTGGTCTATCAGAGTGTTACCCAGCATCATTAACCCAGAATGTAACTATGACCATTGCTACCGCAGCTGCCAGAAACTGGCTGCATCATTCCTGGGAAAATGGGGATAGATTCAACCACAGAGAGTGAATGAAGGAGCAGTTCTAGCACATCTGTTTAGTTCTAGGAGACCCATGAGAGCAGAAGGGTTGAAGCTGTGGGTGGAGCACCATCTTCCAACACGGATTGTTCCACAGCTCTGTCTTCCACAAGGCCCTGAATCAAGACACATTTAGAAGGCGGCACAGAATTGGGCTGGAGTTTTCTTCTGCAAATATCTTCAGAGCCACACACTCCCCGTGTGTCTGCTCCAGCACACACGTGGGCAGCTGACAATGCTTGTGGCTGCAGGCACCTGGCCAAGAGTTTGCAGAGAGCCTGTGGGATACTCAGGGCTGGCTCCAAATGAGACACGAAGGGAGCACGGCCGGAGCTAACGGGACACGGCCGATGGATTCGCTGCCTGGAGAGCTCTCCAGAGGGCTGCACTGCACTGCAGAAAGTCCCCTGACACAGAGTTAGAGACCTCCAAGAAAAAGAATCACAGAGATTACCACAAGTTATTCATTTTAACTTTGCTTATTTTAGGAAGCCTTTTTTTTTTTCCCCCCCCCCCTCCCTAAACTGCAAAGAACATTTCTCTGCTGCTCTAAATTGGGAACTAATGCTAAGTGGAATGAGTGAAGTGAGAAAGTTTGGTGTCAGATATTTTAGTTATGGCTTCCTAGAAAGTCAGAAACATTTTTCTGTGATTTAGTGCAATTAATTCAATCGATATACTCGGGGAATTTCACGTGGTAGGTATAAACAAGGCAGTCTTGTTCATCTAGACTGATATGAAATTGCCCCTTAAATAGTATTAGAATTCTTTTAAATCCTTTTTCTTACAGCTGTATTTCCATTCTTTAGTTAAACAGGCTGGCAAAGTATTAGGAAAAAAGTACCTTCTATTTTAATAATCATAATGTCTTTTTTATCATTTGAATCAAGATAGTTTCTACAGGGGTTTATAAATGATTTTGCTCCAATTCCCAATAAATGCCCAGATTTTGATATTATAATGGAGTGACTCATCATGCTAAGTGAAAACCACTTTTTACTTCTCTAACCCAGGACAAAGAAGAGACCTGCAAGAGAGGATCAAGTTGAAAAAGGGACAGACTCCATGCCATAATAGCTTGGAATGTTTTAATCATTGTCAGAGCCCATGTAACAAACCAACCAGGCAAAGGCAGCAACAGCACAAAACTTCCCAGGATCTTTGCTTTATTGTCTTGACTGCCCCCTCTCTCACATTAGACAGTGGTACTATCAGCACTATCATTGTCCTCCTGCAGCACTTCCAACCACCCGGGGAAGAACACGTTTCAGACACGAAGGTGGATGTTGCCACCTCGTTCCTGGTTCTCCTGATCTACTCCAAAGCCCCGGGCAGGCACGCTCGAGGCAGACACAACCTGATAAGAGCTGATAAGGAGGCGTGGCTGAGCCTCCCATCCTGGACTTTTCCCACGTTCTGCCCCCCCTCCCATCTCCCTTCCTTGTATGTCCTTCCGGCACAGCTCCAGACAGCCCAGATTTGGTGGGACGTGGGAGAGGGGAGTTATAGAAAGGCAGTGATAAGCACACCTCAACTAACAGAAATGTGAAGCTTTTGGAGATGTTTTCTGGACAAATACATTCCATTTATAGCAGAACAGCCAATTCAACAGCCGGTTCAATTTAGCAGACAGAGGAATCCAGCCCTTTGATTCCTCGTCTGAATCTCTGCAGAGTCAAACATTAAAAATGATTCAAGGCAGAGATAACGCAGTTCCAGTCCTGGCAAAACCTCTTCAGCTGCTCATCATTCAGATATATTTTCGAATTCCCGAGCAGTGCAGGAAGCAGCAGTAAAGCTTGTAGTTTATGCCTGGCCCAGTTACAAATGGAGACAAGCTATTTCTTTCTCTTTCCAAGAACTCATTCAATTGAATCCAATTTTGAAAGCTTTGGAGAATAATTTGAAATATAAGGAATTTTAGGTTCCTTCTGAGCCTTCACAGTGCCTTGACACTGGCATTATTCATCCACATCTTGTCAGTGGCTTGGAGGCTACAAATTCATGCAGAACTAATAGCAAAACAGCTTCTTTGATTACATTGTGAAGGTGTAGCTTGTGTAAGCAAATATCTGGCAAACATTCCCACTTCTGTGAAGCTCTTGCAGATACTTACTCCAAGTGGAAGTATTTTTAGGATAATTGCCATTAAATGAATTATAGGCAGCCAATATAATTTTATAACTGGTGAAAAATATTGCTACTTTATATCATTAAAATGAATTTTAGAACTGCTGCAATAGCATTTTGCCTATATATTGTCTGTCAATATATCTGAGATTCATAAAAATAGGCCAGTTTCACAGAACACTTGAAATGCAGTTTATGTGCAGCCAGAGACATTTTATATTCTGCAATATGTGCTTTCCATTCTTCAGCGTGTGCTCATCGTACCACATACAACACATATTGGGAATACAGAACTTTTCCCTCTGCCTTCACTGCAATGTCATTTACCGGTGACGCTGTGTCAGCTATTCAGACACCTTTCAGCCTGTCTTTCAGCCAAGACATGGTATCTGTGGAGCTACAGCAAAATTTTTGGAAGACCAGCAGAA
>JAYRBT010000037.1:12665171-12692821 GCA_036023395.1 Myiotriccus ornatus
AACCAGCGAGTCTGAAAAAAAATCTGTGGAGGGTGACAGATGGTGGGGGCTCTCCGGGGCCAAGCAAACAGGACTTTGCTTCCTGTGTGTTTACTGCTGGAAGCACCATGCCCAACCCAGCGCTCCCACCTCCCCAGCAGACGCTGCCCTGCAGTTAAAAGGCCTGTCGGCGGCTGCGGCGATGGAGCCGCGCGGGGTCTGCGCGGCACAGCTCTGCTCCCACCCGCGCAGATGTCACCTGCCTTCTGCAAAGAACGGCTCCGCAGCACGTGGGGAGAGCAACAGAAGGCAGCCTGGGAGGGTGAGGAGCTCAAGCAAGAGCCGACCCCTCTGAATAATCAGAGGAAAGAGGTGGCGGTGAAAAACCCCCCTAATCTAATAGTGTCCGCTGCTCTCTGTCATCCAGCGTGACCCATAACTCTGTTTATAAGCCATGCAGAACTTGTTTTCCTCAGTATTTTTAGACTGGTCATGAGCTGTTGGCTCAATAATTTGACAGTTTAATTCACAGGAGAAAAGGGAGGGGGAAGAACCACCCCAGAACACTAATGAGTGCTGGGAGACAGGATTTGGATGAGAGGCCCATCGCTGGTATTGCCGTGCTGGTAAAGGGCAGTCCCAACAAACAAGCACAAACTGATTCCAGCACTAAACACAGCAAGAAAAAAAAAATAAATCAGTCAGGGTTATTTTGCAGAAGAAAATACTTAAAACAACAAACTTTAATACCTAAGATCAGCAGTGATGGCTGACTTTGCATTTGTACTCTTACAGGGGGAAGAAATTTCATCTTGCTCAAGCAGTCAGTGGAAGAGAAATGACTGACTACTGTCACTGCTGGTGCAAATGACCAGCAAAGACTATAAAGATGCAAAGATGAGGGACATCAGCAGGCAAAGGAAGGCCCAAGCCACGTCCATAGAATCAACAGTCAAAAAAAACCCCAATTAAACAAGCAACAAGAGTACCCAATATCTCCCCTCAAAAAAACCCCAAGCCCCTGAGAAGGAATGTAATGCACGTTTTTAAATAAAATTTCTCTGCTGACGATTTCCCCTTTGGCTCTGCAGTGATTCTGCTATCAAGCTTCCCTAACGACAAAGAAAAATAAATTCATGTTTGCCATTCTTTTACTTCAGATAATCTGCTCTAATTGAGTGTTTTACTGAGCAATCAATTGCACTTCACTCACTTTCCTGTATTTGACTCACAGAATTAGAATGAAAAAGAGCTTGCTTGTTAAGACCACATTGTTTTCATCCTACTGTCAGGATGAAGTTCACCCTGGGCAAAGGATTCCTTTTGCAACATTTAAGCCCTATTCTGAGGAGCTAAAAAGGAAACCTTGTGCTTCTCCTCTGCACAGAATGGGAATTTCCTTCTTAACAAGTTCTGAGAAGTTTTGGAGAAGACAACATGACCCCCAGAGAAATGACAGCTCACGTAGAAGCACTAAGGGCTGTCCCATGTCAAAGTGGATGTGGTTCTTCAATTTATTGTAGAAATAAACTGCAAAATAAACTGCCATAAAAAACATCAGGAAGCATAATGCAAACAAGGGAGTGCAGAAATAGCTGAAGTCAAATAGAGTATTGCCATGTAATTTATATACAATAGGCATCATACAAAAGATGCCATATTTATAGTTTAATAGAATTTACTATTTGAAAAGTTAGAATTAGCTTCCAATGCATCCTATTAGTGAAGCTGCAGTGTATTAAGTTAAGGTGTGAAGGCATTTTTAATATTAGGTCTGGCTACAATTTCCCACGTAATTGAATGGAGAAGGGGGGAAAAAAAGGAGTTTGCAGATATGCCACCACAATGGACAGTCAGAAGGGTTTCCTATGGCTCTCTTGTAATGGAAGCATCAAGTCTGTGGGTGAGCACTGCAACTGTGGGGAAAAGACACCAGTATTTAAGGTATTTAAAGAACCAGAATAAGCTTCTTGGTCTCGGATTCACCCCAGTTCTTTGCCGCACTGGAGCAGCAGGAAGGGATGACTTTGGCATTTATGGAACGTGTAATGTGATCTGATAAGTGATATTTGTTTCTCACTGCTGCTGGCAGCCAGCCAGTTTTCACAAATGCCAATTTAAACATTTGCCTGAAATGTCCACGTGCAGCACAACGTTTGGTCGTGTTTGCAGCCATCGGACCAAGTGTTCCCCTGCAACTGGACCCTCAGAAGTTGAAAATACATTCATATAATAAGGTTTTTGTCTTGGTTGCAGTAAAAGCTGCCAAAAGAGAGACTCAGAAAAGTAAATATTCTATAGAAGTTACCAGCATGAGGGATGGTAATGATGGGATGAGTATCATTCTAAGAATAAGGCTGTGTATTCATCTTCACCTCAAAGATGCAGTGTGCTGTTGATTATTTGACTGACAGCCCTGCAATATACTGGAATGCAACAATCCTTTCCAAGCAGATTTGAATGGGTAAATGGTGTGAAAATAATTTACAGTATAATTATTTTTCTTTATGCCTTTATCTCCTGCCTGTTGTTGGAAGTTTTTTCAGACAGGAACTGTTTCTTATCCTGGGGTCTATGCTAAGATAGCAGAGGTGGAAAAGGCATGACATTTCCTATAGCAGGTTCTCCAACAGATTGTCCACTTGGCTTGGTTTTTAATTCTCCAGGGCAGCTCAATGTCTCTAATAAATAGTAATTAAAGGTAGGGGTAAGCAGGAAAAAAACCAGGAGACATTTTGCTTGAGAGAAAGGAAAGGACAATACCCTCCTTTTTAAAGCAGGTATATTAAAATGATACCTGCTCTGGCTTTGTACCAAGCTGCTTGCAGACTTATTTAAAAGGAACAAGCCATTTTAATTAGCTCTCCCTGGACTCATGAACATGTAGGTCCCAGGTGGTGGGGAGCAGAGAGAAATAAATATATATATACTTAAATGAAGAGCAGGCTGGCCTTGTTGCAAGCTCTCTCAGCTCTGCTGTAATCACTTTGAACATTACAAGTCCACAGTGACCTCTGTTGTTCCTTTCATAGTGGAGATTAAAAGATGAAGCCCTCGTTCTGCAGCTGGTGACCACGCTGCGAGCAGGGAAATCAATGACTCTTTCAGACAGGTCTCTGTGCAAAAATGGCTATCAGACATGAAATAATTAATTTTAATTCAACTGTTAAAAAACAGAAACTACAAAGAGAGAAATGGCCTTTTCTTACAAAAACAAGGCAAACAGCTTTTTTTAACGCCAGAAAAATCAGATGCCTCTCATCTTTGAATAGACCTTCAGTGATATTCTTTTCCCCGCTTCTTTTCTGTTTGTGTACTTCTTTCATGAGCTAAATCCATTTCTAGGAGAATGTCAAGCAGTCCCCTATCTACTCTGATGCTGTACAGTTTCTCAAGGGTAGCTATCACCATCACCACGTCACAAAACCCCTACGAGCCATGGGTGTTCAGGAACAGCAATCTATCCAAAGGCAGCTTCGCAGGGTGGTGAGGGATCAGAACAGAACTGTCCCTGGGTCACTTCTGATATGTTAAAGCTGCTCCACATTTCATCAGCACCTGCTGTTTCACCTGAAGACCATCAGGAAAACGTGCAGCATTTTCCCCCACTACAGATCCAGACCCCTAAGACAGTGCAAAGGCCAAGGAAGATCTGAGTGTCCTGGTTCCTCTAGGAGGCAAGAGGTGGCAATATATTTAAATAAGCTGGAATCTGTCTCGTCTGCACATCAGCAGGGGTTGGATACTCACCTGCACAGATGTGAGACTGGTCTCAGTCATGCCAGACTTTCCTCAGCATTCAGGTTGGAGCACTGCTTTTCCCACAGCCCAACACCTTCTGTGTTGCTGAGGTTTAAAAGTCAACATCATCCGGACTTGGAACTGAACCAATGCCATTTGAATGTTCCAGCCACGCTCCCTGCAAGGGGACCCTTTGAAGGCTTGTTTGCCTTCTGTGCTATCCCAAGCTGCTCAGGAGTGATAAGGAATTCCTCATGAAAAGAAGCTCAAGACACTATTTATTTTTCCTTCACGTGTAACAATAGCAAACTGTATTATTGATCCCTTTTTTTTTGGAAAATAGCCTCCATTTGTGACTCAGGAACAGCAGCCAGGTTAATTGCACAGTGCAGTTTGTTGTTTGACCTTCTACTTTTATCTTTCCTGGCCATTTCTACAATTCCTCCAGAGACCCCCAGGTGTTTGAGTAGGTGATACCACACAACTGGATAGAGAGGAACAAACAGCAGCGAACTCCTGTAAACACTGAGCATAACTGAGCAACCTAAGAATATACTAGCAGTCCTCAGGCTGGATCTCACGTGTCCCTCACGGAAAGCGCACAGTTTATTTATTTGTTTCAACACAGGAACATTTACAAAGACCATCAGCTAAGCAAAGTGCCATAAATAAGCCACTGCACAAATGAAAGTCATGCTGAACACAACCAGACACCAGGACTGTGAGTGAGCTTCCCAGTGTTCATGCCTGCAGTGGAAAAGCAGTCCTGTTCCTAACACAAGGCCTGGAACTCTACCAGAACAGCTTAGATCAAGCACCACAGACCAAGGGATCAACAGATCCAGCAGATGCTTGTTAAAAAACATTCAATACTGAACCTTACGACTTCAACCTGAACTTGTTTACCAGCGCAGTTCTTCCCCTTTAGAAATTATCCAAAGGGTTTGATTTTCCAATGTATGCTCTCACTACTCAGGAGTTTTCAAGCCATTGCTTTTTTTCCCTGCAGTTTTTGCAGCTCTAGATGTGATGTTTGTTGCCTAACCCCCTCTCTGGGGCACAAACTGTTCTGTGAATATAAGGAGAGAGCTGATGGAGCGCTGTAACTGATTATGTGAGATTGTCTGGCATCAACTATTGCTCAAATCCAGTTATGTAAGACTCTGAAGTATTTAGAATAACTAAAAATAACCCCCTCCTCCAGCTGGCTCCTCTCTGAACCATTATCAGCTAAATAATGATAACAATGGGGGGCCAGAGGCTGTTGTCAGATACAGCCTGGGTGGAGGGGGAGAGGGGGGCTGTAAAACCCCCTCCCACTACCATTTCTGCACACTAGGGTGAGCAGACCCACTCAGAAAATTAAATATATATATCAGCAGATCAATTCATAGTTGGGGTTTGCAGGTTGACTGCCAAGGCAGTGGATGCTTGGTAATGTCTTGAACTGCTCCTTCTGTGGGACACAACACTCAAAATCACCACCTGCAAATGCTTTAGTAGTTAATGTTACTACAGACAAGGCTTGAAGGAATGGCAGTCAAGACACATCAATCTCCATGGAAGGTAAAATAACTAAAAAAATCCAAGCAAAGTATCCTTGTTTATCATTTCCCAGTAACACTGCTGCCATGCCCTTGACATACTTGAGTTCTATCCCACTTCCATGGAAGTTAGAAGGACCTCTCCTCACCTAGACTTACATGTTGAGGTTCAACACCCAGGCATGTTCAGGTCCCAGCTCTAACCCTGATTTATGCAACTCCCAGGGAAGAGTTTCACCTGTCCCTTTCCACACTTTCAGCTCTAAGACCACAATTTAACTTAGAAGGGCTTTTTTTTTTCCTTCTGCACTTCGCACTGCACCAAGTACAACTGTCCAGTCAAGCTCAAGAGAAGCTCTAGGAACAACCATCACACAAATGGCAATGGTGGCAGATGGAAAACACTGTTGATTTTACAGCAAATGAGGAATTACAGAGTGTCCCAGGCTGATCCACCAGTGACTCACCACAGTGATTCTGCCTTCCTTCCAATAATAGCTCTGCAGAATAACTACACTTCTAAGCCATCAGGAGCAATATTTGCCTGAATATTTTTCAGAATATGCGTCTGGGGCAAAAGCTGCAGCTGTAATTTGAACAATTAAAATATTCCCCCTCATGCAGGGATCTAGGACGAAGCTTTATGCACCAGATATCTCCTACTATTTTGAATATCTGAGCTGCAGCAGGTCTATTCCACCACAGTGAACTGCACCCGTGGGGATCACTGGGAAGTGAGAAACTGTTGGATTATTTAAATTATGGGAACTGAACAGGTACACTCAAAGTTAGGAAAAAATGCTTGTTCCTTTTGATAATAGTTTTATTTATTAATGGAAGTCATCATGCTCTAATGTCATCTAAATTAGCCTCAATTAATTTGTGAATTAATCAGGTGTGTTCCTGGTAATTTCTTTTTCCTGTTATACTTTTCGAGAATTTTCAAATGATAAAAGGAATTTTAGTACAAAGACATGGAGAGGTCTCTTTATAATAGACATTCATGATAAGAATAGAATAGATACAGAAGTCACGAGGGTGAATCTCATCCAACTGCTTTGAAACCACATATTAGAAGTCAATTATTATATCAAAGTCACCACAAATCATCAAATACCCTCATTAGCCACCATTTTTGTTTTGATTTTCATTTTCAAAAGTGATAAAGGCTAGTGCAACTTCAAGTTTTTCACCCAAACTCCAAACCATCACCAGCAGCAAATTAGAGTATCTGGACACTGAAAGGGATATCTGACTGGGGAAATATCTCTAAAAATATTGTGTGTGCCTGGGCCTCAATGACACAAGAAACCTTTGAAGACAAATTAAGCATCTCCTAATTCTTGTTAGATCTTTATTTGCACCTGAAGAAGATCAGGCCAATAGGGATGGAGGGGTTTGCGTTGGCATTTTGCACCAGGGTGCACTTCAGTCACCAACAAAAAAAAGGAACAGAACAATGAGCAACCAAAACTGTAAATGGAGCTCCTCAGGGTGCTGCACTTTGCAACACCAGCCCCAAGTCTATCGTTGGTGACCCCAGGATACAGCCACAAGGTGCAGCAGGTGACACTTCTGCCCAGCATGACTCTTGGGGTGTGGACGGGGGATTCATGGAGGGTTGCTGCATTTGTTAATCAAAATAAGAACGACAAGCAGTCAGCAGATTTTCTAGAGGGGATTTAAAGTGGGGGGAAAACAAACAAACAAACAAAAAACCCCCAGAAATGAAGAGTAGAAAGCTGTATTTCCCTCTCCACTTTCCAAGAATTGCCAGAAGGAGTCTTCAGAGCTGCAGCTGATGTATACAGCGAAGCTGTTTTATCTAAATCAACTTGCTACAGTGTATTACACATTCTTTACTATTATTTTGATGTTTCTAAAAATATTATTGTGAAGCTGTATAATCTGATAGGAAATCACATCTTATTTTGCCACAGAAGGAGGGGGGGAAAAAAAAAGAAAAGAAAAGATGCTGATGCCACTGCCATGTTTGAGAACACATGATCTGTTTTGATAGCACATTGTATTTACAAAGCCTGTCCCCAGGCGGGCTGTGCTAAAATGAAATTGCAATCAAAAGGCATGTGGTCAGGATAACTGGGAATGATTCTGGTACCTTTCTATCAGTACAGAAATGACAGAAGATCCAGAACATGCATCCAAATATACATCCTCGGAATTTAATTAGAGAGAATTACTCTTGCCTACCTAGGATAATTGCAACATTATGTTTTGATGGCTGTTAGCATCACATATGCTTACAGATTAATAGTGTTTCTTCCATGTCTGCTTTTGATTTAATCAGGCCATCACTCATTACAATCATGCATGGCTGGTTCCACAAGATGAGAACATATAAAAAACAACTTCCCTCGTAACAAACAGACCTGGAGCTCCGTGGCTCTGACACTCTGCTTAGCGCTGTCTGTTCTCAGCTGCAACACTGAATTCACCAATGCTGTCGACAAAATCCACACCTAATCTGAAAATGGGCATTGCCTGAGGCTCAAGCCAGGGGTGCTGAACCCAGGGGTCATTTCTGGCCTTAACTGCAGGGAATCTCCGAACTCCCTGATGAACCCTTTACCTGGGGCTGCCCTTCCCAAGGCTTTTGGTCAGCTGCAAGGTCTGGCACCTGGTTGCTTCTGTGCTGTTGCAACAGCATCAAAGCACAGGGGAACACCTGGGGATTTTTGTGGTCCTTATATATACACATTTATATTTAAAAAACGTTAAAGCATGTGGCTATTTTTAAGCACATGAGTGGTAAAAGTGGGACTGGATTTACACATAAAATTAGACATAGGTTTAGCTCCCCTGCCAAAACAGAGCGCGTATCTGCATTTGAAGTCACACTGAGCAATTCATAATGGCACTTTCAAAAACCATAACAACAGAAGATATATCACTAAGTTAAAAATTCCTGAACAGTTCTCCAAAGACTACAACATCACCAAAAAATTCACCAAACAACCAACCTCAACTCGGATGGAGTAAGCAGACACAAATCTAGCAGATCACCCCAAACCCCATCAAAAGCTCAGGGGACTGCCCAGTGGTGATTTTTTCTCATGTGACAGACACGGCAGAGACAATTTTCATGCACTTCCAAATAAATTTAGGAGTGTATTTTCTAGGTAGCAGTTCAGTTTCACAAATGCTGGCTGATCAAACTTGTCCAAGGCTCCACGCTCTGCATTGTTTGAAGCTGGTTTTTAATCACAGAATTTTTTCCTCTCTCTACCCTTCTCTTCTACCTCCTTCCTCCATTCTACAGGAATGCAATCCCTCTGAAATTAGGCTTTAATACCTAGGACACCCATCTTTTAATACAACCCAGAAGCCACGATCATACCCTCATAAACAAGCAATCCATAAAGCAAAATACACTCAGTGCCTGAATGCTAATGCAGCAATTAATCATTTTGATATCCTTGCTCTCTCCTCTGCTCATTCTGCCTTGATTTTTTGATGTCAGAACCAACTCAGTATAACACCACACTTTTAAAAAAATCATCTTTCAAGTAGCAACATTAAACACTTCACAGTGGAAAGCAAACAAATCAATACATGTTATAGCATCCATGGTATAGTGAGAGCTATAGTTTAAGTGGCAAAGACACATGTGCTAAACTTCTTTTTTTCACCTCCTAAGAAGAAAAACCAAAAGCAACCTGAAACACAGCAGCAGCTTTCTTCACAAAACCTGCTGCCCAGCTGAGCTGCCTGGAAAAACAGCGTGACTTCTTCCTGACACCCAGAACAACCACCACTGTAACTGTGCAGCCGTGCACAGGTGTCTGAAGGGAAACAGCTCCTCTTTATTCCTCCAAAAGCACCACACAGCCACAAAGCTTGTGCCAGGGCGAGCTGGGTGAGGCAATGCTCTCTCATCAGCACAGCATGGCACAAAAAGTACCACTGAGGAGGCCAAAAGCGACTACAAATCAAAAGGGGAACAAGGGCAAGAATCATTTCCACCAGCAATATCTATTTTGAACGTTCCATATGAAGTGTTTTTTTTTTGTTTAAGCCTTCCCTTACCTTTGGAAGCACATCAGGAGTCCAGAACACGCAGAGCAGGAGATTCTTGCAGCAGCAGGTGATGAGGAAAGGTTCTGGTGTGGTGCAGGAGGATTTTGGAGGGTTCCACTGTGTCCCAGCATTCCCCCCAGCACAGGTGGGGCCAATAACGAGATCTCACTAGCTCCACACGGGTAACAGCTCCCACCTGGGGTACTCTGGTGTTTGGGGAGCACTGTGACCATGTGGGGCACGTTTGGACATGGGCTGCACTCCCAGAGGGAGCGTGTGGTGTTCAGAGCAGCCGCACGAGCTGCACGGCTTGTACGTGGGGTGCGTGGTCACACACGGGGTGCCCTCCCCACACAGGGTGCCCTGCTCACACCCAGGGCACACTCACGTGCCCAGAGCACTGCTGGCACGAGGGTCCCACCCTCTGCTGGCAGATGTGCCACCCCGGGAGATGGTGACAGCTCTCCCAGTCGCTCAGCGACAGCGTCCTGCCCTGGGGGTACGTTCAGCCAGACGGGATGAAAACTCCCACCTCATGTTTTAATGCAATAGGCACGGAGATGCACACGTGGCAATTAACATTCATTTATAAGAACAACAAAATGATTAATCAGCTGGGATTGCAAATTACATACTCGCACTCGAGGTTCGTTTTGGTTTGCACCGTGCGTGGTATTCAGCCAATCTGTGATTAAAGGCCAAGTTCTGAGGCCCTGAAGAATAAAGTTCGGCTTTGATGCTGTCGATAAAGGCAGGATTTTTCACAGAATTAGACTTCGTGGGGAAATAAAAAGAAATTAGGGGTTTTGCTTTTTGTCAGTGATTATGAAATCCAGGAGTATTTCAAATTCAGTGAAGGTTTGTCTTCTCCATCACATATGGGACACGGGATTTTATTAGCAGAGGAGGGAAGAGGGACAATATAGGGCAAGATAAAAACTAAAATGCAGAAATCATAATGACAGGAAAACAGTGTTTTGCTATTTCAAGTTAAAGGAGCTTATGCACTGTAATATTGATTCCAGTGTATCCAGAGAATGCCATGCATGTTCAGGTACCACGTACAAAAGCAATGAATAAAATCATCTTGCATTGCTCAGTATTTGCTTGTAATGATATTTATCACTTTTTTATCATCATGGCGCTCTGATTTTTCAACAAACAGTTCATGTTGATTTTTGGGCAAGAAGTAAACTTTCTGCCATGCTTTTGATTAGTTCCCTGTCTTACTCCCGAGTAATTCTGTTGTACTTTACCAGACTTTTGCACCCAAAGCTACAGCTCCACCTACCAACTTGTTACTATTTGTGTGATTCACGCTCCTGAGTACAGCAGTTGCAGAATACCTTGGTATTCAGGTCAAAACGTGGGACCATAATCTACTGACTGAGAAAATGGTGATACTGCCTTTAAATTACTAAGGGTAAATAGATAACATAATTCCTTAACTGAAGTGCTATTAAGATACAGCGTTAGAGGAGAAAGACCAGAGTTCCCATCAAGGTTTCCTTCCGTGACCTCAGGTCTATCATGTTTATTACTTTGAATCTTTTTCTGATAGCCAGAGAATCAGCATTAATAACCGACACAGCAGACTAGAATGAAATTCCCCTCCCAGTGCAGAGGGCAAAACCAGTTCTGTGGTCACTTCTATCCCTCCTTCACCCAGGGTTGGCAACACCTCAGTGCACACAGATATTTCCATGCAGAGCTTTTCCTTCCAGTGGTGCAAAGCTGCCTCACATGAGTTTTCACTCTGCCAGTCAGAGTATGTCGAGTTGGCAAGATTAATTCTCAAAAAGAATTTCAATAGAAAAAAATTATAAAGTTCACTACAGATATTATTTGCATGAGTTCATTGAACTAACGTGTGTGACATTTGCTCTGTCAACCATCAGTTTGTAGATGAGCAGCAACTAACAGCCAAGGACTTCATCCTTCAGCCTGAGCCTTGCTAAGAATAGTTCTCCTGATAATTAAACACTAATGTTCTTTCATGAGTACATTATAATGAAATAAATTGCTTCAAGGGAACAATAAACTACAGGCAGCATCTGAAGCATTTTAACAGCACAGAGCATTTGGCTGCTGCAAGATTCACTCGAAGAGGAGAAAGGTAATAGCATCTCAGAAACAATTTAGAAAACAATCTTCTGAACTTTTCAGTGTTTGTAACAACAAACTGGGACGCTCCAGTGTGTGATTTTACTCATTGTCAATGGCTCAGTGCCACCTGGAATGGAAACATGGAGATGCTGCTCATCTGTGAAGCAGAGTCTCACTGCAAGGACAGCATTGTCACAGTGACTCTGGGGCCAGGGGGAGGTTAAGGCAGGTTTGGGACATGTGGTGTCCCCTGAGGACATCCCAAAACATTTCTCTTCAGTTTTCCTTGCTTCACTCTTATTGTAGCATCTCTCTGCTGTATTCTGGATGTGAAGACTGTCTATAACTCAGCTGGGTTAACATGACCCTCTATGGCGCAGGTAGCTCAGATGATGTGTTAGGGGTGGGCTTGGCAAGATTGGGTTTACAGTTGCACTTGACGATCTTAAAGGTCTTTTCCAAATGATCTAATAGAATCTCTATGATTCTAGATTATTCTGATCTAAATGATTCTATGATATGGCTGTGAGAGCCCCTGCACTGTTCCTCCAGCCCCCAAACCCAACCAGACTTTGGGTTAAAGTGCACAGAAAGACCCTTTAGACCCCCATGGTTAAACTGAATTCATGTGGTGCTCGGTGCTTGGAACTGTGAGGAGCTGTTGACAAGACTCAAGGTGTTTTTGCCCAGCTGTGATTTGCAGGCTCAGAGGCCTGAGCTTCCTCTGAAGGAGGAGGAGTTGAAAGCCCTGCGCTGCCAGCGAGTCTGTCTGGCCAGGACAGCTCCCTACAATTGTCGGGCACTTCCCAGCGTCTCTCGGGACACAGCTCACAGCAAACTCAATCCAAATGCCAGACAGAAGCCAGGCTCCTCACACAGCAACATGTCATTGTCTTCTAAAGCAGGATAAATGAAATTATCATTGTAGCTTCCTACTGCTTAAGGGGTGCTATAGAAATATTTATAAAGAATTGAGAAAGTGTACTGCATATATGTTTTCAGTGAAGTGAAATTGTGCATGTACCTCCCTAATTTAAGATATTATCCAGCCATTATCAAACACTTTAAACATAAGCAGTAAGCACAGCAGTCAAAAAAAATTATCTGTCTATTCTCTTGCTGCAGGGCAGCAGAAAGGGGTTTGTCTTTCTGTCTTGGCTACTTTAACATTTGAATGCTTGTGGAAAATACATATTTCTGTCTTAATGCTTTTAAAAGTAATTCCTCTGCTTGAAAATTGTTAGCTGCTGCAAAGAGTTGATACTATGCATGTTTTAAAAGAATAAAGCATATTCATTTTTATAGTGCAATTTCCAAGCAGTGTAAGCTGTTCCTGTTAAAGACTATCTGGCATCCTGCTCAGAAAACCTATTGTGACTGTTTCTAGGAATATAAAAGTATACAGAGATCATGTTGAGTCATGTGGAACACGAAAGAGAAATCTTTCTTCTACTGCTCTTTGAGAGTGGCACAATTGCTTGCACATTGGCCTTTATCCAAGACAGATGGATTATCACTAGAACGAATTTCAGTAAACCCTCCTTGCATTTACATAATGTAAGTTTCTAACATTTAACCAATTAAAAGAATTGGTGCTTATAGCTTTAAAGAACTTGTAGGTTAATTATGATTCTCTCTGTGGATATGATGGAAGTGATAAAATAAAGCACTTTGGTACTTAAGGAACCTGCTCAGTGGCTTACACGACATGGAGCAGAATACTTTGTTGAAGGACTTTTTTTTTGCTTTAGGAAGAACAATCAGTGTTGAATTTCTATTTGTTTTCAACACACAAATCCCCCTCCCTGGTATCTGTTCTATCAGTGAAAGTCTTTTAGGATGCAACTGACTTTTTTAAAGTTGTGAAGATACAGTCCTGGTTTACATGAAGAAACTCAAGACAGCATTTCTTGGCTGTATCCTAAATTTTACCTCTTTATTTGAACTCTACAAGTCCTTACAGTTCAGAAATACACAGGTCCTTTGCAAGAGTCTGCCAAACCCTGCAGAACAGAAACTCTGATTTAACCAGCATCGCAAAAGAACATCACATTGGCTAAACGTGCTGCTTCTAGAAAGGCAATGCCCCATGGAAATGCCAGGAAGCACCTTTTACTGGGCTTAACATTCCGGAAAATGGTTGGTTGCACCATGTATGAAAGGCTGATTCCCTGAAATTGTGGGTGCAGTAGGAGACAGGGTAGCACTGACTGCAGTGGTCAAGCCAGACACCCACATAAAGCTTCTGTTCCCACACAGCAAGAACAGAGCTGTGTTTTGGTTGAAGTCTGTAACTCACTATAGAATAAGCTGAGAAAGTATTTATTTTATTTTTTTTTTTCAATTACCTTGGTTTCCTTTCTTGTTGTGACTCATTTCATTCTGAAGATGCTTTTTCTTTTCAGGGTAAGAAAACAGACATTAAAACTGCATTGGAGAAGTGAGAGAGTTCTGGCACACAGTGTTCAAACATAATGAAAAAATACAGCAGGCAACTAAACTGTAACAGAAAAGCTTCAGTGGATTCTCCTATTTACACTCAATGGAGGTTATGCCAAAAGTTTGCAAAATTTAATAAGTATTTTTTATTACTATAACAGGGCATAGAGGCTTCAATCATCACCCACTAAAATTCAAAACAACACAAAGATCGAGTCAACAGTCAGTACTAATAAAATCAAACAAACAAAGCAATCAGATCAGGGGGAAAAAAAGAGAGAGAGGGGAAAAAAAGTGGAGTCTTTATGATTTATCAGCTGATTTATCCAAGGACATTCAGAAAGTCTTCAACTGAACCAAGCATTCAAATCCAGAGCTCTGCAGCCCTGTTATCTCCATCCTTAAAGAACTGCCTGTCTCAAAATGCAAAGAAAACTTTTTCTGGCCTGTTACATTTTTTGTTCTGCCCAATTTTATTACTTTAAACTACAAAATTTTTTTCTAACCATGAAAGTTATCCTAAAACATTTAGAGGATATTGAGTTTTCCTTTGTGAAAACTAAGTGTTAAGAAACATGAAAGCTCCATCTTTTGATTTCTCTACATTAGATCAAATTTAAGATTACATGGTAGTTAAAATAAAAAAAAAAATCTAATCATTTTTCTGTGAAATCCAGCTCTGTCTTTACTTCCTTTTTTTATCCTCCTTTTCTTTTCCATTTTGTTCTGCTATATAAAAATAGGTCTCCTGGCAAGTAATATCAGTTAATAGCAATTACTTAAAGTATATTTTGTTTGGTAAAGAAGCAAAAATCACCCTTGATTTCTTGACACGTTCTGTAATCCATGTCATATGGATGGCTCCATAACTCTTTCTAATGCCTAATAAAATATACTACTGAACAGCACACTCATTACTTATTAAACTGAGAATTCTGTTGCATAAGCACTGGTGTGTGATTTCAAAACAATAAAACCAGCATGGAGTTATGAATTACAATCAGTTTTCTGCATTTCTGATTCATAAAAATGCATTTTTATGTCCTCTCCTTACCCAGCATTTGAACTTTTCATCCAGCCTGTGCCAACTGAATGCAATCAAAACAGATTGTCTTTATTTACTGGTAGATAAGAAGATGCCTCATTGTTCCTAAATTTGGCCCCACATATATGTTCAGAAGGTTGGTTTTCTTTCTTCTTGTCATTCTTTGTTTTAGTTTGTTCTCTAGGTCAGGGCTCACAAAATTTGAATTTCCTTCTCTAAAAGTTCTCGAATTCCCTGCTACTTCCCTGTGTACCACTTTGGTATTCCAAATAAAGAAATCTGGATTTTACATATATTTGTGTGTTGTTTGGTATTCCCATTCCTCTCCCTCTCCTTCCAGTTTCTCATGGAGAGATGATTCCATATGGAACAGCCTGTCTCAAACCCAGCACCCACAGCCTTTAAGAACTCCATTGTTTTCCATGATTTCAGCATTCCTTAAACCTCTAGCAGCACAGACTCCCTACACACAAATAATTTGCTTTTTGGCCTACAGAATGTAATTTGTGGAAGAACCAGAGCATCAGTAACTTCAGCAGTGCATTGTGGTGGGGAGAGGTAACAGAGAATCGACATCATCTAATGGAGCGAAATTATTATCATTTATTGTCACCACTCAGCATTGTTAATCCAGATTAACAGTCAATAGGCTCAACACACGGAGAAAGGATAATAAAGAGGCAGTTTCTGGTGAATAGCTTGTGATATGAAAAGGAATTAGCTCACAACGCTGTTATCACCCCCACAGCCACTCTCTGGGCTTGGATATTACAGTAGAGATTGACTGTACTTGGTACAAACCCATGGCTTCACTGGCCATTATTGTCTGATAAATACATCAGACCAACTGATTCTTAGGTAGAATGCATTAGAAAATCCAGGTACTAATCACCAGTATCTTAACAAAAACACAGTTCATTAATGAATTTCACCATGATGGAATAAATTCAGCTAATGCCATCGAATTTATTTTATGCACAATACTGCTCCTGAATATCGTAGTGGTGGAAGGGAACAATTCAGGAAAACATGAAAAGCGCCTCTGCTGTGCTGGATTCCTCCAGAATCAAAGTTCAACAGCTACTTTCAGTTTGAGTGGTTTGGACGTGAGGAAGGAGAGAAATAAAAAAAAGATGGGACAAAACAGGTTTTCTTGAAAGTGTTGCCTGCAGGTGGGTGTCTGTCTCAGCCTCCCTGAGCTCAAACACCCCTGCAGCTCTGCAGAGCCTGTCAGAGCTGAAAGGGGCAGGCCACAAAAAACACAGGCCAGCAGCCATAAAACTGAGTGCAGAAGGGTTTGATGGAATAATACACTCTGCTACAATACTTTAATATTCTCCAAGGAAGACCAGAAGAGACGAACTTTACGACTTTTCATTGCAAAACAAGAAATCATGGATTTCTTATTTAATAGCTTGTCTGATGGCTTGTGCCATTTGAACAGTTTTCAGAATACAATCTTCCATCGTTAGCTTTCAGTACTGCATTTTTAAAATGGGATTATATGACACAGGATGTGGGGATTACAGAGAGAGGTTAAGAAAAGGTTAATATGAAGCAAGAATTAAAAAATGCTAATTGTGTAAAATATTGAGTCAAAATAAAATCTGTGGGATTTATTTTCACAGATAAACAAAAACACTTTCTATTTTGGATTAATAGCAGCCAATGTATTTTAATTCTGTGTTTCCATTCAGACTGAAATATGCACTGTTCATCCAGCTCCATTTTCAGCTTGCAAGAGGCTAAGCCCACGTTAACTACCATAGCAGTGTAGGATGATTTGTGCCAATTCGAACAGACACACAGAAGTTAACACATTAATCAACAATTACACTGAACCAAAAGTTTGTGATGATAAAATAAATACGAATAGTAATTTTGCAAGTACAGATTTTAAAATACCTCTTAAAGCCCAATGATACTCATTTTTGTCAGGACCTGCAATTTTAAATGAAAGGGTATAATTTTGCTGCTCGGATAATGGGAAATATATTAACAGCAAGAACAGTGACTGAAATAGAAGACACTTATCCTGGGATTTGTTTACTTCGTGAAGGTTCCAATTTGCTTCTCAACTATACCGACGTAGATCAGGAAAAGTTTAACTGATGTAGATCAGGAAAAGTTAATAATGTTCGCCACTTTAATGCTCACATAAGCAAAAAAGAAACAGACTGGATCTTGTAATCATGCAAATAGCAAGTGCATAAGTGATTTACACAATCTGAGATTTATCTACCAGCTACAGACAGGAAAAAGGAGATAGAAAGGTTCCTGTTACACCGTGCTGGATCCAAACTGTGTGATATTTTAGAAGGTACATCTGCCAGTGCTTGGGAGACCTAAGAAATAGGCAAAGTGGAATCTCCCAGAGCCTTTCAGTCTGAATGTCAGCACGGCTGATCTAAAGGCAGGGCACGGAAGTGGCGCCAGCCCCGGGCGCCTGTGTGCTAACAGGTGCTGGAGCTCCCTGGATGACAAATGGGAGCACTCTGGAGTGGCATGTTTGTCACAAGGGCCCAAGGGCTCACAATTCACCGTTCCTATTTGTCTCCCAGAGCTTGATTTGTTAACCTGGTAGTGGCCTGTCCTTCCTTCAGTGTTGTACACGAAGTAATTACAGGTTTCACGCTACGGTGGGTTGCCAGGGTACCCTCCCGAGCTCGGAGCAAGGATGCAGACACAGAATTACAGACAGATGCCTGCAGTTGTGATGGCTACATTAATTTGCTCCTTTCACAGGTCACAGCTTTGGGGGGGTGCTTTACTATCCAGACTGCTCAGCAGGAATAGGCTTGCTGGGAGCTAATTGCTGGAGTTCCCTCCTCCCCATGGACCTTGGGAGAGCCCTGTTCTCAGTGCCGGGGAAATACTTGGGGTGGCTGATCCTGACGTGGCGCTTCCGTGTTTCCTCATGTTCCAACATGCACTGCTGTCCTTGTGTCTTCTATGAACAACTCCAACTAGGGGAAAGGAGTTTGGGGGAACAGATTTAAGTGTGAACCAGCTCTTCCACCTCTGCCCAGGCTCGCCTACTCGTGACTTCTGGATGCAGCCAGAAGCAATGTGTAGGCAGCACAGAGAGAGATGAAGATGGTTTTAGGAGTGCCTCAGGAGCTCAGAGGGTGAGGCTTTAGAATCCTCCTACCCACTGCAGGTTGCTTTTGAAAATGGAACGTGCAAGCATCAAGTCTGTATAACATTTTGTCTCTTTTGCTTAATGCAGCAGCTGGTGAGGTCACGCTGCCCTTTCTGAGTGCAGCACCAGACACAGATGTGCTGTGGTCAGTCAGTTGGATCTTATGTTCCTCTTTTCTATCCCTTCCTATCTCTGAAATATAAAAGACCCCACACTGGGTGGGGTCTTTCAGTATGTTATCAGGCCCATAACTCAACCAGCAGCCAACAGTTTTAACTTCACGATGCTTTATTTTTGAGAAAAGAAGCTGGCAGAATCACAGGCCTGCAGCAGTAAATGCTGAGCTTTACATATGTATGTATGGAGAAAATCAGGTTTATGTACGTATGTATGGAGAAATAAAAAAGTAGAGTTTAAGTTTGCTTGGCCTTTGATTTTATTCAGAATATGTGATGACAACAAGTGAATTAATTTTACATATGTAAAGTAAAACTGCACACATGTATTTAAGATGTGGTTCATGCATGAAGGAATTGGGAACTCGTGCATACACTGATTGGGTGCTCATGCATAAATTATCTGGGCACTCATGCATAAAATAATTAGGCCCTCATGCATGAGATAATTGTGCATTCATGCAGGAAGCAATTGGACATTCATGCATAAATTAATTGGGCATTTATTAACACCTTTATGCTGGTTTAGGTGTTGTTTTAGAGAACCCACTGAGGTCTAGATGGAAGACCAGGATCTAGTGATCACCACACCAGATGTGGGATGTGTGAGGGGCCACAGCACTGGTTCTAGTAGAACTAAAGGTTCTACTATAATAGGTTTTAGATTTTGTAGAACTTCACAAAGCTGGGCTACCTGGCACCATGAATGGCATGTCTGAGTAGTTATTCAATCAGATACACCTTGGGATGGATTTTCCAGTCACACTGCCAAACAAAAGCTACTCCAGTGATATTAACAGGCTCCTACTACTGTCAGCAAGCAAAGACTCATGACCAAGATTCTTTAAATGCAAAGATTGTAGATAATTTGCAATATTCAGTCCTTTCAGCTACTGCAAAATCTGAATTAAGAACCGCTGAAAAACATTTGCACTGAGTAAAGTGCAGGCAGAATCATACTAAGAGACAGGACAGGAATGAAGAACTTTCACTTACAACGTTCAAATGTTTGATTAAATGTGGTAATACAATGAAGAATAAATTTTCCAACTTTATTTTCTGCCTAACAGCCAGGCTTCACTTGCAATGCTGCTTTAGAGTTTTGCTGCAGCCTTTAAAAATGGTTGCCCACATTTATTTCAGGTTTCTGTTTTTCTTTCCTCCATCTCCACGTGCCACAGGCTCCTCCTTTGCAAGCTTTTGAAGGATTTGTTCATATAAATGAGGTTTTTTGGTCGGCTCATGTACAGCTGTTTTGGGCTGTTTGAGACATCAGACGGTGTTTTGTAGGCATCAGAAGGATTGACATATTGGGGGTCTCTGTTTTCCATTATCACCTTTTAATTCAAACCCAGGCATTTATTAACACCTTTGTGCAACAAAGGAGAGATATTGTCTGGTTTATGTAAATGCAGAAGTGCCCTGGGACTGGCAGAGTTCTAGTGGGGACAGCACTGCAGTAGGTGACTGTACGAGGGTGTGAGCTCAAAAGAGAAGGTGGAAACATGTAGAAACATAGAAAACTCTGCTCTGTTTGGCTTGCACAGGATACCTGCAGGTGCAGACGAGGAGGTGGCTCTTCTTCCCACACCACCCACCGCAGCACACAGACCCCTGTGTCTCATGATCAGCCTGAGTCCACCCTTACCTGTCACCTGAACCCAGCCTGGCTGGGTACTGGGAAGAAGGGAGGGTGGGGGGAAGGTGTTTGAAGATTTGGGTTTGTTTTTCATTACCCTCCTCTGGTTTGATTTGCAATAAATTAAATTAATTTTCCCCAAGTCAAGCCTGTTTTGCCCTTGACAGCAGTTCCTGAGGGATCTGTCCCTGTCCTTCCCTTTGGTTGCATTTTCTTGCCCCTGCCCAGCTGAGGAGGGGAGGGATGGAGCAGCTTTGGTGGGCATTTGGTGTCCAGCCAGGGTCAGCCCATCGCAAACTTCCAGCAAAAACATTTGCTCCTGCTGCTGCCTTGATGACATGATCTGAGAGGCTTTGAGAAACATTTCCCTGCTCCTTCAGTGCCTTCTCTCTCCAGTTCTGTTGTGTAAACAGTTATCACTGGTTAATCCATACAGGGTTTAGTTTTAAAAAAATGAAATTAAAGCTTCTTTTCCTGGTAATTGGAAGCAATCTCTTTTTCTCTCTGCACACTCTTGAGTTCTGCCTCTTGGAAGCTCAGGGCTCCTTTTAATTAGCATTCCAGACCACAAAGCTGTCTTGTGGTTATTCTGTTACTTTGAAATGACTCAGAGTGGGAAGGACACCAAAACCCCTCAATTGATCTTTTAACTCTAAGATACAAAATACATTTTCTCTCCACTGGTGGTCTCTTGTCTGCAGTTTATCTATTAACTCGCAGAGGTTCAAGTGTCCAGTTAGGGTGCAAGTACAAACATCTGTTTCCAAGCAGGGGGAAGCCTTTTTTTTTTTTTCTTTTTCTCTTTAGGAAGTCTGATCAGCTTCTTCTTTGACAGAGAAAGTAAACTCTAAACCTGATTCTTTATTGACTATCTTTTGCTTTTGACGAATCCAGGAGCATTCTTTAATGTTGTGCATCACTTCCGACTTTAGTGACTACTTAAGTATCTGCAGATGTGACTTTTTAGTCTGCTCATTCGACTTATTTCAGTTAACCTTGTTGTTGTTAAAAAGGCAAACATTTGTAGTTGATAAATGGGGGAAATTACAAATGTTTATTATTACTATTAGTATGGCCATTCATATTATTTTTGCAAACTCAAAAGTGTTCTTGACACAGTTGTGTTTTTAACTCCTTTGATTTATCAAATGGCCTCATGATTTTAATGCAAGGCTCCACATGAGGTTAAGACCTTCCATGAACTCCAGCTAATAATATGATCTGTTGGGGAAGAAACACATGACCATTAAGATCCTTTTCATGACTTGTCATTCACTCAGCTTGGCAACAAACTTCAAAAGCCAAGAGGGTTTTGTTTTAGTTTGAGTTTAATTGCAAACTTCTCATGGAGGTCTGTACACTCCTTATAACACAACCTTTGATGATCTGGCCATGCAAAAGATTTGTTTTGATGCTTTTGAGGCTGACACAAGGGTTAGCCCTGGAAAGAACCAGCAAGGCATAAAATGGAGTCTCTGGAGTTCTTTGGATTAATGCCTATCATCCAGGGCTGATATTTTTTAAGACAGGTTTCTAATTACTGTGCCATTTATACCAGGGATTTGTACAAGCACCTGGGACAATGTTTCTTGAAATGTGTGTGGTACAAGACTGACAGCAACTTCTAAAAGAGCTCTCTACTCTGTAATGCTCCTGGAGTGCTCACCAACCTACCATGCCATTATTATCATTATTATTCACTTGTGAACTTCTCCAGGCTAGAGGGAGGCTATATAAATTGTAGATATGAATTTCCCAAAAGCACAGGGAGCACAGAATATACACAGCTCACATTCAGCCACACTTTCAGTGGGTGAAAGGAAACTTACCCAATGAAAAATGGACCTCTGGGCATTTTCATGTCAGTGTCTCATAATTTGTGATGAATTTTTCTGCTTAACTACTGCTGTAAGCACACACTGAAAGTCAGCTCCTACATGGATTAAAGTTCTGCAACTACTAAAGGTAGAAAAACAGTTACTTTACTATAAAATTGAATCCATATCATTTTGTACAGTATTATACAGACTGAGCAGATATAGGGTACAATTTCTGGAAGGAAAGAGGATATAAAAGAATGTAACATCACTCAGATCAGGTTAAGAGATACTTGACCAGAGAAGGTCAGCAAAACTTCCAAAAGTTTTGGGTAGAGAAAACTGCAGCTTTCCCAGCTGGTGACGACTGAAAACTCATAGTTCAACCTTACACCTCACATCTAAGAATTTTACATCTGTGTAACAGCAAGAAGATGAAGGAATACTAGAAAAGAGAACTTATGAAGATGGCAGGAGGATTTCTGTGTTGGTCTGTTGTTGACCGTTAAAACATTCACAGCTTCTAACCAGAATGTTTCATTTCAAGGAAGTCTCTCATAAGGTCAGGCATCCTTGAAGAAACTTTGGGACATGAAAACGAATATAAAAGGATAAGGTGGAAATATTAAGTATAAGTACAGTTTCCCAGCACCTCCACTTGCAAAGAAAGAGTCTAAAATAGCTCTCAGCCTCTTTTTTTTTTTCTTTCTATACTTATAAGCTT
Source organism: Myiotriccus ornatus (assembly GCA_036023395.1). NCBI lineage: Eukaryota > Metazoa > Chordata > Aves > Passeriformes > Tyrannidae > Myiotriccus > Myiotriccus ornatus. The sequence goes on from JAYRBT010000037.1 coordinate 12,687,562, forward strand.
TATTTTCTATTCTCATAATCAAGTTTTAAGTTTGTCCCATTCTAAAATTCATGGAACTTCTCAGGATACAATTAGAACTATGCTTGGCCTCAAGCATTCACATCTGTTCCTCTCCTCCACTGTAATGCACAGATAAACATTGCAGATCACTCCAGAAGTGGCAGGTATTTCCCTTGAAATTAATATTCCTTATTTTCTCCTTTACTCTGAAAGTGATTTTTGCCATTTCTGTGTGATTCTTCCTTATTATTCTCGATCTGGGTGCTGGGTATGAACTATGTTACCTTTAATTTAGCTGCATCAAGCTGTTTGCCAGGGAAACATCAACAACTTCATACAGGTCAGAAGGGCAACTAACAACTCTATAAAGCAGCTCTGGGGGCAGAATGCCATTTAAAGCCCTCTTCAATTAGCATTCACTTTCTCCCTCTGAGGTCATGAAGCATCTGCAGGGTGCTCTGCTCCCACCCAGGCTCTTCTGGCTCTGTACAAAACCTGCCTTACTGCTGCACTCAGCAATGGACAGCTGTTGCTCCAGGAGTTCATACCCAAAACTTGACAAAAGACAGAATATTACAGGTGTTATAATGCCCTGATATGTGAGCAACTACTGTACAAGAAAAAGTAGGAGACTTCAAGCCAGAACAGCAGTTTGAAAGCCAAACTGTCTCCTTCAGTGTCTCTGGTAAGCCCAGAACTAAGCCTGGGAGTGAAAAATGAAGGGAGATCTGGTAATGGATGGGCATTTCATGGAGCTTTACAGTATCAGGACATCCAAGACTGATTCTGAGCTTATGTAGCAGTTAATTTATTGCTGGGCTAATTGAATAATGCATGAGACCTTCCACCTTAGACTCCTGAGCTCCCTTTGTGATTGCCGTGCCAGTTCTTGAAGTGATAAACCTCTTCAGCACCTACCCTGAAATATTCTGAATGTCATCTTGCATAAGTATTCTGAAATATAGAATGGTGATTGCACATTACTGAAATGTTGCTGAGATTTGGCAAGTATTTAATGGTGCTTTCCACATTTTTTCCGTATTTTCCTCTGAATTTTTATCATCCCAATCAATTCAGGCTATGATGTAACATTCAGTTCTTAATAAGGCTGTAAGCAAGCATTCATTTCCTTTATAATTTCTATTAATTACAGAGCATTACTAATGCATTTTAAGAGTCTGCTATTAATTCATTTACATTGGCTGTCTTTTTAATTGCCTATTAAGTACCTGAACTCATTTGAGAGATTTACATGGAATTGTTGCCAAAAATGTCTTGTGCAACCGCACCAGATTCTTTTTCTGCCTGAGCTCCCTATCGTTTCATGCCATATTTATCATGGCTACTTTCCTTTTGCACAGTTAGTCTTTCAGCAGCTTAGATCTAAAAGCATTTAAAGTAACTATTCTTTTTCACTGTCTTCCTCCATTTCTCTTTCTTCTAATACTAAAAAAACCCAACACCAAACAACAACAAAAAAATCAAACAGATGAAACAAAACCAAAAACAAACAAACAAACAAAAGCACACACAAAAAAGCCCTGCACAACAAATCAACAGATTTGGTCAGACACTGGTCAGGCATTAATTATTTAAAATGAATAAATGTGTAATCTATAAACAGTATAAACTACAAATTAAGACTTGTCCTTGCAGCCACATTTTTTCCTGCTTAAGCCAGGAGGGAGAATACACTGACACCCATTTTTCAGGGCTGAGGGCTACAGAGAGCTGAAAACCAAAAGTTTGACTTCACGGGATCAACTGAGCATCACACGGGAGGTTACGATGAAAATGAGCAGGAAAATTGGGAGCATAAAAATGAGCCCAAAGAATGGAATATGTGGATTCAGGCAAAATCACCACCCTACCAGTGGTGGTGCAAACTGAGGAGGGCCATGGCCCAAAGCAGAAACCTTTCCTTGGTGATATTTTCAGAAATCCCTTGAATGCATCGAGATGAGACAGGTGCCATAATTGTAAAATACCATTACTTGCTGTCTGCAGCAATGCAGTAACATGAATTCAGTGGGAAGTTCTCTCCTCTACCTGCAGTCACCCATCTCTAACAAAAATCTCCAGCTTAGTCTGAAGCCAGTCTTCAGGGAAAACACCTCTTAACAGCAGAACCACCTCACTAAACTGTGTCTGCAGGTCCTCTGCTCACTACCAGCTCCTTATGTCAAGAAGTTCAGTAACATCTAATAAAAAAATGTGGAATAACCAGCCTGAGAAAGCTTCCAGCCCAAATTCTGGGGCTAAAAGGTGAACTTTTCTTCCAAGAAAAAATTTTAAAATTGTAAAAATTTTGCAATTCCATGTTGGGAAGAAAATGAGGCATTTTTTGCATCCCAGGTTCAGTAGAATATTTTCCTAATCATTACATGAGGCTTACTATCTCAAACAGATTAGCCAACAGACCTTTCCATATCATATCCTCCAGTTTCCTGAATCCCCAGGCTTGAGCAAGTTGCCAAGAAAATCGAAATAGTTTGGAAGCTGAATCCATCTGAAGATTCACTGACAGGAACACACCGCTGCACAACTCTTACACTTCAGAAAAAGACATTTTCCAGGGGAAGAATATTCCACTGGAAAATTTGTCTCTCTCTCTCAGTAATTGCTGATGCCCTGAAGCAGGAGTGCTTATACCTTTTTTCCCCGTTCCGTAATCTTATCTAACATAGCTGTGGATGTTCCCATTATCCATACAAATGTCTAATCCCTTTTGAATCCTACTAAGTCCTTATCTGTCCCACAGGGTAAATTTTCTTTGTGTAAAAAACCTGATTCCTTTTAGCCTTTTTAAAATTTGTAAGCGATCCATCTCGCTTGTCCTTGTACTATGAGAAAGGGTAAAGAGGAGTTTCCTTCCACCTGCTGTGCATTGTTTTGCATACTTCTTATACATTCTTATTTTATGAGGTTCTCCACTAGGATAATATTCTTAATCCTTTTCAGCCTCACTTCAAAGGGAGGTTGTTTGTTTAAATAGGACCTTTTTCTCCCTTTGGATGGAGAAGGGAACAAAATTAAGAGATCTGAAATATATAATTTGATTCAGCAGAACTGTAATTTTACGCCAGTATAATTCCATTGAAATCAGCATCTCCTGATGTGTGAGGCTTGTCTGTCTGCTCTCTCTGTGTCTGGAATGGCACCATATCATTTTCTGTCCTCTTCTGCACATTAGCTCGGATCTTTATCCTTTTTTTTGTGGTTGTTTTTGAAGCACAGCTGTACACTGAGCAGAAGGGTTCCTGCAACTATCCAAAGCAATTCCCAAGTCTTTCGGTGACCTGGTTCCAAATAATCTGGACACTGACAACATGCCCAAGCAGAAAGCTCTGGGAGAGACAATCTCTGGGCTGATTTCACTGCTTGAATTGTGCTTGGCAAGGAACAGAAGATGGGTAGGGGAGGAGGGAGAGACCACATGTGGCTATTTAAGACATGTAAATGGCTGGCAACGCTTTTGTTCTATAATACTTTATACCAACAGTTGAGTCTTAATAAGAAATCAAGTTATATTTTATTTTGATGATATCCAGAGCCCCATCTTTACTTGCATTGACAAATGTCTCAGCTACTATTGTGTACTAGTGTGGATAAATGGAAGATTGTTATCCCCACCGGACAGATGAGGCCGTGACACACAGGAAGGGTTATTGTTATGCCCAGAGTCTCACAAGACATTTGTTAGGAAGGTGGAAATTGAATCTGAAGTTCTCGAGTCACAATCTGGAACTTCAAACACGAACCACTGTTCCTTATTCCTTAGGGAAAGAAAAGACAAGCTGAGAAACCAACATTCCTTAATTTCCTTTTTTATCCTCCCACATCCATCTACCCCCACTAGTTAGGGGGCTTAAAACGGTTCGCTTATCTTCCTTTTTCAAACTTGGTATCTTTGGGGGACTGGCACACTCGAGAGAGAGAGATGTTTAACACAGAGATAACCCCACTCACAGCGACATGCAAATCTCAAGGAAGGCAAAATGCTTTAATGCGCCGAGTGGCTTCTGAATGGCAATTAATGAACACGCATGAGGCGTCCCGGTAATGCTCAGCTCCACAGAGGAGGCAGAAGCAACAGAGATAAGGCAGCTCTTTCTCAGCCAGCACTGCTGACAATTAAGTGACCTTGTCAGAAATTAGAGATGTTTACTGATTCAGCAGAGAATACACGAGGAGAGAAAAAAGAAAAGACAAAATTGCCTTTATACGTCAAATCAAGTCTAAAACAATCCCGGCTTAAGGCGGAAGAAGAATTAAAAGAAACCGTCACCTGAATCTTTATTTTCAGAAGCCAGTATATAATGGAACTAACGTGACAAAAGCTTGAAGAATACCTTTGTGCATTTTTACATACGCAAATCAAGCAAATATAGGGCTTAGGGCTGCTTATTTAACAGCTGTACAATAGGAGCATTAATGTGATTTGGTTTGAGAAATGTGTATTTCAGGCAAAAATTATTTGTATCAATATTACTATGTAGAGGATAGAGAAGTGTAAAAGAAGAATGATAATATAAATAGCAGCAAGCAATTTCATACTGTTTAAATAAATGGGGGGAAAACCGCCTGATGACTGCAATTAATTCATTACTACGTTACAAATTACAGAACTCTGTGGCTGTGCATCCTAATGATTAAGTAGGGCAGTAAATGATAAAGTGCATTGGTGTGGCTATTTTTGAATCCTCATCTCTTGCCACGAGCCAGCACCTGCACTCTGCAGGCTGTGCCTTCTTCTGATGACCAGGGCTGCCCCCACGCCCTCACGGAGCCTTTGTGGAGCTGACGGAGCGGGCAAGCAGGCAGACAGAGATAGTGCTGCCCCACTCCAAGGGTGAAGCCAGGAATTCTATTCATTTCCAGGCTAATTTTTAAACACTACTTTTGCAGAACTCTCCCTGTGTCAGGAACGTGAATGACCAGCACACGGCCTGACCTTTCCCCAGGCCCGGAACAGAAGTGGAAGAGCCACTGGCAGGGAATTGTTTGTCAGCACTTCCACTGTTCAGCACGTGAGGAGCCCAAGCTCACTGCTCTGCTCAGACCTTGCTGGCATATGAATAACAATGAGATGTTTGCTATAAACCCAGATTGTGATGATCCCACGCCTCAGGAGAAGTCAGTGGGTGCAAAAGCTCACGGAATCACAGACGTGTGGACACACAGGGCTCGTGCAGGAGGGAATGGGGTGCTCAGCTATGCCCCAGTGCAGCTCCCAAGCAAGGGTAGCTCGTCAGTCATG
>JAYRBT010000037.1:12692921-12721737 GCA_036023395.1 Myiotriccus ornatus
AACTGAGATATTTAGGGACAGAAAAGATTCTGGGTTTCACAGTAATTAAAATGAGGTATTAATTAATAAACTAATTATGACATTTACTTGATCATTTACTCCAGAAGCAAATATCATAATTTCAAGTATTTTTTAAATGAAATCATTACATCTATGCTTTACATAAAAACCTTCACTCAGCTTTAGCTATCATACTGTATTAGGCTTCTCCAGAACAACCATTTTACCACCTAAAAGTTGCCTAAATGCTGTTGCCAAGAGCTAAAGCTGATGCTGGTTGTGTGTCCCCTTGGCAGAGCTGTTTACCCTGACACAGCTGAGGGAATCAGGAGCAGCTCAGAGCCCTGAGCTCTATTCCAGCCGCCCACCAGCAATTCCCACCCCACTGCTGTGCCCAAGGTCTCTTCAATAGTACCTGAAAACGACTTTAAAAAAGGAACAAAACAAACAACAAAAAACCAAACACATTGAGCCTGAAAAATGTTTAAGACAAGCAGTTCACTGGCCCTGGCAGTACTTGCATTTTCTTAAATGTGATGGCTGTAAAACACCTGGCAAACTAATAACGGTATGAATTTTAAATGATGCACCAGATCTCTCTGAGTTTAAATCAGTGTGGCATAACTAACACTGTTTTCTCCCGGATAAAGGTCTTCTGTGCTGTCAACAATTTTTAATATACTTCAGTCTGAATAGAATATTCTTTTGGCAATAGATATTAGTTGGCAGGAAAAATTACTCATGACCTTTTAGCTTATACAAATAATTCAGGCTTCTTTTTTCTTTTTTTGTTTGAAGTCTGCACACTTCATCTTCCAGAATCAGTGGTAAAACATAATGGAAATAATTCTGTTTTAGCATTCAGGGCTGGGTGGTTGTTTTCATGCAGGATGAACACAATATGTGTTTTTTTGGTGTTTTTTTTTTTAGGGCTATAATCCAAGAAAGAGAATTTCATTATTAGACCGTGCAAATTACTAGGCAGCGTGGGTGCCATTGGTATCACAATATTTGGGATACTCTTCCTATATTCTGAGCGTTCCTGGAAAAGTATTATAAGCAGGCAGGCTCTAACTTGTGTATATTTTGTCCCTCACAAGGCATGGATGGGAGCAAGGAGAAACACTGATTCATGTCACTGCCAAACACACCTTTGTGCCATAATATTGTACTGGGGAATTGCCTGTGTGGATTTTGCAGGGCTCTGTGCAGGCAAGTTGAGGGAAGGATGAAAAGCAGAGGCTTTTCAGAAGCCAAACCTCAGAAATTCTGGTTAACAGCTCAATCTCTGCTTCTGATACAGCAGATCTCAAGCTGGTTAATACCAGAGAGCCAGAGATGGAGAGCAGATGTTCCCTCCAAGACCCAGATGTGCCTGTGGAAGAGGTTATTGCCCCTCAGTGCTCATTAATGACCCTCCTGGTCTGCTGGGAGTGGAGTTCAGATGTGGAGTCCAGACCATCTCATATCACCCATTTAAATTATCTAAATGAAACCTCACAAAGCTTTGCTGACTTACTGGAGAGAGTAAACTGCACAGAAAGTAAAAGGCAAGTAGCTTCAGGCAGTAATCTTTGCTGCCACTGAAGCCAGGAAAAGCAGTGTTTTCCCTCCTCAGTTTGGTATCTGTGTTCACATACCAAGTGGCAAACAGGTCAGAGTCTAAAATATTGACTCACCAGCTGGTTACATACCTTGATAAACCAAAAAGTTAGCTCAGTGCTTTACCAAATACTGATTGACCAGCATTCATAAAGACATCCCTAAATAACAAGTTTTTACTCTGTAGGTAGCTTCAGATACTCTGATCAATGCAGATGGCAATGACACACAGGTGGCATTTGTTCCCATTCTTGGGTATTCCTGATAAAACCCGAAGTGCCCTTTCCAAAATATTCGCTGTAGGGACTATCCATTGGTTATGATATTGCTTAGAGATATGGATAAAGTTGTAAATAAGGGTTAAAAGTAATTTTGTATAAAATTTGGGGGCTAGATATACTTGAATTTGGGCCCTTTGTCCAACTTAACCTTTGGCACAGTAAGCAAAGGTTAACATTAACAGGAGGAAAAAATGTGCCTTTTTTGCTGACATCACATGCTAGTTAACCAGAACAGAACAGAGCTGTTAAAAACTTTATTTTTTTTCAGCATGTGTGGTCAAGAAGAAGGCAAGATTAACATCAGTTCAGAAATCCAGGCTTCAGCATCACAACTATTTTGTGCTGGCTGCTTTTGCAGTTGCAACACGTCTGTCCTTAGTTCAGTTGCACCACCAGTGTCAGCAGTGGATAATTTTCACAGTTATACAAGGGCTGTTGAAATTGCAAAGAATACAACAGCAGCAGCAATTAGAGCCAGTAAGAGATGGCTGAAAACCCTGCAGCAAAACACAGAATTACTCAGATTTCAAAGCACTTTGCATTCATTAGGAACGTAGAGCGAGGCCATTTCTCCACGTAGAAAAGATTTAGATATTTCTATAGACAATGAAGTCTTGGAGTCATGCAAAAGTCTCCATCATAGAGATCCAGTCTCTAGATTTATTTTTCTTGCATATATGAGTACATTTTAGGCAGAAAGAACCAAATCTGAGGCAATTTCTTCATATTAGGAATGCAAAAAAACCTCAAACCAACCCACACCTTGGGCTTTCACCCGAAGTGAAACATCTTGTCAACATTTCAATAAAACGTAAGTTCTGTGCAGTAAAAACTTGGGTGAAAAATAATTTCATTTCAAACTTCAACACCCACACCCTTCCCAACCAGGCAATCTTGCCCAGCTTGACTAGTTGGTTTTATGTAAGTAGGGGAGAGGTCTTACAGTCACTTAGGTGTTATAAAATACATTCCCTGCTCTTGCCATCTGCTGGAATGAACCACTTGCCACTCATCAGTGTATTTTCCAGGTTAATTAAGTCTTGCAATAGCTCAGCCCTGGGTGAGCAGCCTGACACATTCAATTTATGCTGTGCCATTACCACTGGATGGCATTAGTTAGTTGTGCTACAGGAATGGATGTGAAAGGGATCAATTAAATCTGTACAGCTTTTGCCAATAAGTACAAAAGCACTGAACTATGAGTTATCATTGCATTATCAGGTGAGGGCCTTTGATGCTGCATTTGCCTCACAATGCTAAGGCAGTTTTCATGAACATAGACACTGAGAAAGCAGTGTCTCATGATGTTCACATATAAAAGGACAAATAACCCTTGTGGTGTCAGTAATAAGCCATAATACAATAATGCTCCAGTTGACTTTTCCCTCACACATTGGCATTTCAACTACTGCTATGACAAGCTTCATAACCTATAAATTCCAGTTCCAGCAATGGAAACCAACACAGGTCAAAGCCCTAATGCCAGCAACCAAGCTTCAGAGCATCCCAAAATCCAAAGGCACTCTAAAATGAGTGTTTCAAACTAAGCTGATCGCTGGATTTCTTTCTCCGACTGCCACGTGTTTGACAGTCATGCCAAAACCCACAGTAATCCAGCAGAAAAATAAATACACACAAACACATCCCATTTTTGACCCACTCAGCCAAACCCACATCATGGCACATGACAGTGCTTTGTTCACAGCTGGGATCAAAATCTGCCCGTGTGGCGGATTCTCTAGGGAGGACTCGGCTCCCACAGTGTTCCCTCTTTTAGGTTGGAATGGTGAGGGGGGAAAAAAAAACCACAACAGGAGACCTCTGAACTATTTTCCCCTATTCTTTCCCCAAAATGTCTTCTCTTAAAGGTATTTTCACAGGAAAGAGATTGGGCTCCAGACCTCTTCACTGGCCCCTGAGGGGGACCTCAGATTTGGCTCCATTCCGTGTGTTACTCCAGCAGAAGTTACTGCAAAGTGCACAGAAGAGCATAAAATTGAAGGAGGTGGGAGAGGTGCTTTGCAATCAGGTGTTCATCAGAGAACTGAATCTTTGGGAAGTTGCTAAATCATCTTCCAGAACAGCCTTGCTCGTTCCAGGCCAGCTTAGTCATTATCCCGGTGACCTAACATGAAAATATGGAAAAGGGGAGGGAGAAGAAGAGAAGAAAAATTTTAGAAAAGAGAAGATGGAAAAAATTTGCCTGAAAACGGGAATCTCACAGCTTCCAAATACAACTATAAAATTTAAAAAAGACATGAAAACACACTGACCTAAAATGTGGTCATTAGGCCAAGTTTGTGACTTGCTGTTGACATGACATTCAAGTGCTTGGGGTTGGAAGTGCTGCTGCAACAGAATCATAGTAAATAATCAGAATATTTGTGATTATTTCGTGCTTTCAGGGAAACATATCCTTTGTGAAGCAGTTTTAAATGATCAGTGATAAAATAATGGACTCTTGGCACTGTAGCGTGGTACAGACTGAGCTGACATAAAAATCAGTTCTGCTTGCTTTAAGTCTAACATTTCTTTCTTTTGGACTTAAAAACACCTAAAGTATCAAGAGCACAGAATTTGAGAGCAGTGCTTTGTTTCTTTACAACCTGTAATTAGAAAAATAAAATTGTTTGGTAGAGAAGTGGGAGGTTTTTTATTTATTGGAGAGGCTCCTTGTTATGTTTCCCTTACATAAGGCCTAAGTTATATTGATCAAATCATCATTCTACTGGATGTTCATTTTTATTAGGTAAGGGCTGACAGAATGATTATTACAAGCAATTTCTGAACGCTGGCATTCAGGATGGCACAAGAAGTGCCTTTCACGCTGCAGGTTTCCTCAAATTGCTACCACAAAGCCTAAGAATGGGCTAATGCAATCTGTTAGTGCCACAAAATTCAAGGGAATTGCCTGGATTGAAGTGGGATTAAAAGCCTTGCATGAACATGTGGAAAATTTCAGGACTGGGATAATGTTGTGACATTTATAAGACAGACTGTGAACGTGCACATTAAGGCACTGGCTGTGATCACTTGGTCCCTTTTCAAGGAGGAAGGCACTGCCACAGCAAAGCAGAGGCTCAGGTAGTGGGGGCACAAGCAGTGCTGCAACTTGGCTACTAGAAAGATGAATGATGTGCATTTCCAGTGAACTGGGATCTCTCCAAGCTAAAGACAGGGAATGTGGTCACGAGAAACAGCCCTGATATCGGCAGGGGGCTGGTGGAGCTTTGGCTCTGTGTGGGCACAGCCCCAACCCTGCAAGACTTGGGCAGAGAAGAACAGCTGCAAAGAAAGGCTCCTGAGGAGAGACAGGAAACAAATCTTACCTTAGGAGAGGGGGTTCAAAGGATTTTGTTAACAGGATGAGTGGTGATACAAATATTATCTAAAAATTGCAGAAAACATGAAACAAACACCTGTAAATACCAAAAAAAAATGAGCTATTTCTGGTAACAGCAATTTTGGTGCAAGCACAAGTAGTTACTTAAAGTGACTGTGCATATTTTCAAGCTTCATGTTAAAACTGTGAATGAGAGAAGTGAAGGTTGAAAATAGCTCTCCAAAAGAAGGACGAGTCCAAACATCCTGCCTAGTGCCAGTAAAACACAAGGGATCACATGGTGCAGGTGACTGCAATGGTTGCAATGTGGCCTCAGTGCTCAGCACATTCCTGGTTCTTGTCAATCCCCAAGTATGAATCTCAAAATAACCTCAGAATGGCAATTTAACAAAGTCAACGTGCCAGCCCTGCTTGTGTTGCTGCAGAAGGTGCTGAGATTTGAAGCCCCTTTCCCTGCTCATGTTTCTGGTTTTCATCTCACATAGATCACTGGAGAGCCATGTGACAAGATTTACTCACAGGCAGCCTGGGGCACACATGCAGAAATTGTGGAATGAAATTATACTCGAGTAGGTTTCCTGCAAAAATCCTCAGGTACAATTATCCAGAATTACAGATTATGGTAACTGGGAAAAGCAGGGAAAAACTGGGAAAGCTGGAGACAGACTCCCCCAGCAAGGCTTCCTGAATATAGCAAAGGCACATTACAGTCCTGCTGTCTTTAATGTCCATCTGGAAATCTATGAGCCAGGATAATTAGAGGGTAAATATGAAATATAAATAACAATTTACCAAAGGAAATGTAAGAGTTACTCAATCACTATCACACCCCTGCTTTGTTTCAGAGGTGTGGGTATGTCCCCTAAAAACTCTCTGGACACCTTCCCTTGCCTTCACACTTTCTTTTACCTCACATCCAAACAAGACAGAAAATATAGTGGCAAATATCTCTTCTTCTATAAGAGAATCTAAACGTAATGTATTTATGAATCACATTAATAATGGAATAAGGAACTGATGAATAAGAATGAAAACATTTACATAGCAAAAAGAAGCAACTTTTACTATAAATTATTAATAGCCTAATAATGACAATATGAAATAATAATTAACAATGGCACAGCTATTATCACCCAAACAAGAAATAGCTTGACTTAACAAAGAATCCTACATAACAGATATGCTAATCTTATTTTCCAATTTCTGGAAACATTTCCCGTTACTTTTCAAAAACTCATTATCAAAGTCACAAGTAGGAAACTACTCAAGCATTGCAATATTTTGGTTGTAAAACAATTTGATAGTTATTACAAAGTTTTTCTCATCTCTCTGTGGGAGAACAGGACGAATTCATTTATGCAAGAGTAATTTCCTCCACGGTCGTTTTGCGAGATGATTTATTTGCAGAGCGGGACAGACAATAATAAAGACTCAGATTTAAATAGCGCCTTTCATCCCAAAGGATCCCGAAGTACTTTACAAGATGTATCTCCACACAAGAATAACGTCACCCACCTCTGAAGTGATAGATGGTACCTGCTTAGCAGCATGCACAGAAATGCTCTGTAACAGTTTAAAGCAGGCAGTGAGGAACACCAGAGCCAGCAGAAACCACAGGTGGGATTCAATCCACTGCTAATAAGTGCATCAAAAGTTTTCCAAGCTATCACAGCAAAAGTACTTTTTCAAGAACTGCTACACGGTTTTTAAGTCCCTGAATCCATCGCTACTGCTGCTGGTATACAATTTAGAGAAGCTCCCATCTCAGCAGGACGCACCATTTCTATTTTTAAAATTCCTTACGGCACCACAGTGCTCTTGGAAATGTCCCCACTTGCTCACAATTGATTCTTCCAGCAATACACCACACCACACTCCTCCACCCACGCACAGGAACCCCCCTGCACACGTTTGGGTGGTACTTCCCCATCACAAATCCCCAGACTTGTATATTCAAAATATTTTGGAAAAAAAAAAAAAAATACAGATGACTTCTCCAGGCAGATAATCCCACAGTCCTGTTCTTCAGCAGCAAATTCCAAAACAGCCCAGGTAACCTAAGAGACACGGGCACGCATGTGATCAAAGCCCCACCAAAAACACTACAGAGCAATTCGCTGCTGAGGCAGCAGGTGAGCAGCATGTTCTCAGTAATCCTCCTGCTGATAAAAAGGGGAGGTAAATAACAGTCACCCAGAACAACATTCACCTCTTCACTTGCTTTGGCCTCATCCAAAAGGCTTCCAGTGACTTGGCTGGCCTTGGGCCACGTGCTGTTTCCTTTTTCAAGTCTGCTGGAAAGGAGAAAGTTCTTTTTGCATTAATTTTTTTCCATTTTATCATATAATACTAATTATAGTTTTTTTCCAGGAGTTGCTCCATCCACCCCAAAAGGACTCATTATTAAGCCCCCACAGCTGCCAACAGCAGAACTGAGCACAGGCAGGACTGCTGCTTACAGACACTGTTGATGACAACACTTTGGAAACACCAGCAATTTAATACAGGATGATTTCTGCTACACTTGCTAAACATTTTTAATGACACACGAGTAGTAGGTTGTGCAGTCTTTCCAAAAAAACCCAAAAGGAAACAAGGATCCCACACACAGAGTTGCTACAGCACTGAGGTTTCCCACTGAACAATTATTTAGGTCACAAGAATTACAGACAGGGAATTTAAGCATGGATTAATAAAAAAGCAATTTCCACTATCAGTGTTTTTCAGTATGCTTGATAATCCTTTGCTTTTTATGAGATATAACTACCCTCACCCTCGGGTCAATACCCAAATGGTTTGCATAAGGCATACAGAGGATAATAAATTGAAGTTGCCATTTCCTGATCTTTGTTTAGTCCTAAAGCAATCTGTTATGTGACAGTCCCACACTTGATATAACATCAACTTCAGTTTACTTTGCAAAATTTACAATTTCTTGCTCAGCAACAGTGACTTGGGGGTTTCATTTTGGTTTATTTTCTACATAAAGAATTATTCTCTCTGTGGCAAAGGTGTGCCAAAGGTTTGTACAGGTAATTATTCTCTGTGTGGCACTTGGAAATATAGTTTAGGAGTGACTGTGGTAGCGCTGGGTGGATGGTTTGAACAGATGATCTTCAAGGTCTCTTCCAACCTTGATGACTCTGTGATTTGGTGAAACGTGGTCCCTTTTTGAACTCCGCACCCCGCAGTTCTGTTGTCCTTTTGGAGACACACTGGGGTGCACATACACCTGACCTAAGAGAGGGAATTAACCGTTCAAGCGTGGAGCATTTCTTGTTTTCCACAGCGAAGTCCAGAGAACAGCAATTCCATTTCTTAGCAACTTCTTGATGTTTCTAGATAACGTTTCCATCCCATGGGAACAACAAAAGAGCTTCCAGACATTTGGAGGAGCCGGAACCACCCTCCACTGTGTATCTTCAGAGTGAAAGTTTGAGCTTTCCTTCCAAACCTTTCTCTTTCTCCCTCTGTCTCTCAAGGAATGGACATTCAGCAGCAGATGTTTAGTAAAGGTCACTACATTTTTAAGTATGAGCAGAATCATCCAGGAAAGGATGAAACGTAATGCTAAGTGTTCCCTGGCAAAATGTAATTAATTACTAGAGTCTTCCTTGCCTAGGACCACATTAAAGTATATTTTTTAAATTATTGCAAATCTAAAGAAAGAAAACTTGTCCAAGAGGTTTGTACAAGGGATTGTCAATCAAAGCCCTATTTACCTAAGGGAAAACTTAAAACTTGCTGGCAACAGCTGATGTAAGAGGATTTATTAAGGTCAGGTTTGAAACTTATGGTAACTGGCCATCCTTAAACACTTATAAGTTGGCATATTTGAGTTATTATGCACAATTGGTGGATTTTTTCCAGACAATTCATTAACTACAGCAACAGACTTTTTGCAAGGACACAGAGACATTTCCATTCAGAGGAGTTTTATGACACTTGATTGGCATTTCTGGACAGTACTGCATTATAAATATGTAGATGTAAAAACATTATTTTTCCATCATAATGGTGCAAGCCCAGGACTTCTGGGGATGTCTTTTCCAATATCTGCATAAAGTAAGGCTGTGGGTTTCCAGCATACAAAAATACTGTGTGCTACAGTTTAGAAAAGAGAAGTATACAATATATAGAGAGAAGCTCTTCTATTAACATACCACTACTCATCTCCAGCCCACTAGCATTCTCATTTCTTGGGAAAACAACATTCCTGGTGGTTTGAATTGCCATGGGAGATTTAATCACCCTCAGACTGAAACACCTCATCCAAAAAACTAAGAACTCCCGCACTAATAAGCTCTTAAAATGTATGGAGATACTCTTTACAAATTGATTTAGAGTGTTACTCAATTAGAAGGAAAAAATAAATTGTAAAATGCCATTAAATGTTGAGCAGTAGCGTAAATGTCTGGATTTCAGCCACTTCCTACCATGATGAGAACAACAGAAGTAAATTTTTCCTTTATATTGATGGTTCCCAATGAGTTTCTCCAGTGAAATCAAAGCATGAAACCCAAGCAGGCACAGAGGAACATGCTATCAATCATGTGAACCATCAGAGGTGTCTGGAATTGTCTACCAGACAAAGCTGTTGAGGCAAAAACATCGGGGTCATTAAAAATCATGATAGCATCTTGTGGTTAATGGAGTACTACAGAGAGAGGAAATGAGCCTTGAGAAGCTGAATGCCCTTTACTCAATCCCCAAACATTATTTCTTCTTGTCCTTATGTTCTGAATTAATACCTTGTTTTCCAACCAGTGTAGCATTTCCATTACAATCACATGCCACTTTGGTTTAGCAGAATCATTAACCAAGCTATTTACATTAATTACCAGGCAACCCATTCTCCCAGTATCGCTCCCAACTCCCCTCCTCTGAAAGGTCTTGCTACGAGGAAAGGTGGCCTATCAGCAACACCCAGGAGGTGCCATCAGTGCTGTTGCTGCCCAGCCTGTAATGAGCATCCCCCAGAGCTGCAGACCAGAAGGATCCCACCAGGATCAGCCCAGTGATTTTCTGCTCACCACAAACAGGCACTTGGAGCAACCCAGCACAGTTACACCCAGCAGAGAGCAGAAATAAGCACTGAGGTAGAATGAGACAAGAAGTTGGCAGGGTCTGTGCGGTTCTATGGACACCTCCATCCAGCTGTGTCCAGCTGGGCCCCTCAGTGCAGGAAGGATGTGGAGGGGCTGGAGCAGGTCCAGACAAGAACAACGAGGCTGGTGAAGGGACCTGAACACAAGTGCTGTGAGGAGAGGCTGAGGGAGCTGGGCTTGTTGAGCCTGGGGAAGAGGAAGCTCAGGGGAGATCTCAGCACTCTCTACAACTCCCTGACAGGAGGTTGTAGCCACGTGGGGGTTGGTCTCTTCTCCCAGGGAACTCTCTCCAGGCATGGTCTTAAGCTCTGCCAGGAGGGGTTTAGGTTGGATATTAGGAAGAAGTTCTTTACAGAGAGGGTAATCAGGCATTGGAACGGGCTGCCTGGGAAAGTGGTGGATTCTCTGTCCCTGGAGGTGTTTGAGACTGGATGTGGCATCAGTGCCATGGTCTGGGAACCACGGTGGGGTTGGATCGAGGGTTGGACTTGATGATCTCAGAGGTCTTTTCCAACCCAGCTGATTCTGTGATTCTATGATCCACCAGCACAAGATATTCCTCAGCAAAGCCACTCTGCAGCTGGTGTTTAGGTGATGATAGCACAGTGGGTACATCAGAGACCACCCAAGGCACAGATTTTTCCTGGTAGTCACAGGGATTTTTCCCAGACAAACAAGCAAGCAGTCATCCCTGCAATCCCTCTGAAGCTGAAGAATCAAGCTCCAACACACCCAGCAAGACGATGATTTTCAGAGCAGCAAAGCTCACAGGCTGTAACCTGATTCTGTGGCAATTGCAGACGAATCTGACGTGTGATGGAAGCACCACTGGAAAGCATTCATCAGCTTCTAGCATGGTGTAAATTGCTAGTAGCAACCACTGATTACTGTGAAACAAGTTTCCAAGGGCTGCCTGTTTTTTAGGGAAGGCTGATAGAGCAGTTGGAAGAAGAATGTTTCATAGTGGAGCTACAAAACTACAGTCATAACCTTTTTCAGGATCTGTTTGAAGATGTTACAGATTAAACCAATGTAAGATTTATTTCTACAGCCAATTTTTAAATAAAAGCGATGTTTCAACTACATATTAAGCATTATTAAATATCATTCAGGAAAAAAAATTAAAATAGGGACAGAGTTAATTTATATTGTAACCCTGCCCTGCATTCTGATTCTTAACTCTGATTGCCTGTCTACTCCTAAACACTCATAATTAAACTTCTGAAAATATAAATACCTTTTATCATTTGGAATGTGGTATTTTATATCTTCAGGATTGATCTACCTCCCTGAATAAAGGCTAGCATGTATTTTGCAGGGCTCAAACTCATCTACTTCCAAAGAAAAGAGAAAGAGATCGAACTGTTTTTCCAAATGAAAAATGGATGCTGCCTCTCCCTAAGAAAAATTGCCTGGACAGAAGTTGTGAGACCGCTCTGATAAGGCTTCAATCTAGTTTTATACATATATAAAATAAAAGTTTTATACATAATTTTTAAAACTATATATATATAAACTAGAAATATATATATATAAAACTGTGAAATTAGAAACTCGACTGTTTTGTCTAAAAAAACCCCTCAAACTGTTCTCCTGGAAGTAAACTCCACTTTTCAGTAGATATACTGCATGAACTATACATCAGGTGTGGGGTTTATATTATACAGTTACAGTGTTGTCATCACACCACATGTGTCAAGCGATAATGTCAATCAATAATGAATTATTACATCAATCTGACTTTCTGTTTCACTGCCCTGTCTTGTAATAGCAGCAATCAACACACAAACTCAGTGTTTCAGTCCTTGTAGGCTTTGATTTTCACTTGCACCTTGGCCTGTCTTTAGCTGGCCCTGACAACAGTTGCTGCCTGTGAAACTATGGGGAAAATACATTAATTTAAAAGTTAATGCTCCCTCCACCTTTCCCCAACCTGCCTTTTCAGGAGAGTTATCCATATTTTGTACGAAGGTACCTCCACACAGGTTTACACAGCGGAAGGGCAGAGGGCAAGAGGCATGTGCAGACTTTTGGGAGTCAATCACAGCCTTAAACCTTGCCACATGTGAACCCTTTGACAACCTGAGCTGGTCAGAGGTGATGTTTGCAGCTAAAGAGAGCAAAGAGCCCGAAGCAAAGGCAGAACAGAAAATACGGCCCAAAGCGACACAGCTCGTGCTGATTTCCAATCCCAAAAAGCAGCTTTGATCTTTAGTGAACTGCACGAACATTATAGATAGGGAGGGACTAAACAAAAGAGCCAGCTATTTCAGCAATTTCAGCAGCTCACACGGCACAGGCAAGGAATTCCAGTGCAGCCAAAAATGCGATGATTTGATGTGTCCTTACCCATCTGTGCTGCACAAGGACTGCTGGAGCTGAGTGACCATCCTGGTGTGACACAGCCTCAAGTTCAGCTCTGTGTTGGCTGAAGGAAGAGAAGACCACGAGGTTACTATTTTTATTCACAAATACAGAATTTTACCATAGTTTCACAGATAAAAAGGTAAAAGAAACTAGTCTGTCCATTTATTTTGTTAAAAATAGAATGCAGCCTGCAGAGGTTTCCTCAGGGCTTTCTGTTTGGTTTTAGTTTGTTTAGGAGGCTTTTTGACTACACCAAGCCTTCTGAAACAAAACAAAATGAAACAGAACAAAACCAAACAAAAACAAACCAATGAACAGACCCACACAAACCAAACCAAACCAAACCAAACCAAACCAAAAAGCCCCACCCCAAATCTAAAACCACCTTCTTTTGACTGGTGGAAAATGAACTAAAGTCCTTGGTAAATCCTTTTAATGACTACAGAGGTAACTTTATCACTCAGATATGTTAAGCACTGTAAAAAAACCTTATCAAATTCACTTGGTGAGATCTGCTTTCCATAAAACTTTGCTCGGCGATATTAATTGCTATTACTGAAGTTATTAATCACACTAATGAAAATTTCTTAATAACATACTGTAAAATACCTCATTCTGCTATCCCTCTAAACTTACTGAACACTGACATGAAATCAGTTTGCTTTCGTTTCTCTAAACCTCTCCTGGTATTCCAAGGCTCACTGAAAACCACCAGTAATGGCCACGAGTTTCTTGACCAACCCTTCAGAGGTCGAGGGTGCAGCCAAACCTGATTTGCCAATTTAAATATGACAGTTTTACTGCCTGCTGTTTAGCATCTGCCATAATTATTGCAGCTATAGGAAAATATTTTATCATTATAAGGGAATTTCTCATCCGTGGAAATATTTCTGCACAGCATCGAGTAAAGTATTCTTACACAGCCTCCAATTATTCAAATTATTAGTCTTAATTCTTTCTCTAAATCAATGTGACTCATAATTATTTTAAGCTTTATGAAATCAGTTATTTCAGAAGCAGTGCCATACATTCCGTGACAGATTTGGACTTTATCCTGTTTGCATATTACAAATATAACGTAGCTATAATCATCTCCTCCTAAAACACCACGATTTTTTTAGTCCTCTAATATATCAGTCTTTTGTTCCCAGCATCCTAATTTTGTGCTAAATGTGCTCTTGCTTTTCACCAGTTTCCCTCTGCTGTCAAGTGTAACGTTGTGGCATCGAGCTGGTGTTGAGCCAAAGGTCTGGAATGGCAGCTCTCCAAGGAACAGGCGAAGGTGTGTCAGGTGTACATCCCTTCTCTCTGTGACTCCCTCGGCCTCCTGCAAAACCTCTCAAGGAAATCCACACATCCCTCTCCTCCAGCACTGTCCTGTGCCCTCTGTAAATACCCCGTGGAGTATCTTGCAGCGACATTAAACTGTGTGTTCATCCTTGCCAGTGCCTCTCTCCTGATAATTTTTCTGATAATTTTAAGAGCTATCAGTAGGATCACAGCTCTTCCCTGCCTGTTGCAGATTTAGGTGTTTGCTTTTTTCCATTTTTGCTAACTGAACAGTTCACAACAATCGTTACCCACCTTCTCTGTGTATGTCTTCCCACTTATCTCAGGACTGTCTGTCTTCCCTGCAGAAGCTGGAGGGCCCTATGGAATTGTGTGATTTTCTTACCACTTGTTTCATTCCCCTTGCTCAGACGTGTCTAATTTCTTCTGATCTTCAGAGGCAAACCCTGAAACTTTCAGATGGAATACATGGATCCTCCAGGCTTTGAGATGGAGCTCCCTCAGTGGTGATGAAAAGAAAGCAGAAGTCCCCCAGAGGATGCCTTAAATTTGGTGTTTCACCTTCATACCTGGCAAGGCTGGTACAGAGCACGTGGATTTTGTGCACATGGAGATAAATAGAACTTGAAGCAGAAGAGTAAATGCACTCCTAGGAAATCTCCTAGGTTAAATCAGGGACTGAGTGTGCTTTGCCGTTTTGGGAGGTTCTGTAAGCATCATGCATTAAACCCAGAGAACTGTGGATTTTAAGCTGGGCAGAAGAAGAGAGGGGTAATTCTTAAAGAGTGTAATCTGCTTCTGCTCCAGGTGGTTGAGTGCAGCAGAGATCCACTATTCCCTGAGAAGGAATGTAAGTTCTCTCTCAGGCCAGAAGAGTTCCATCAAAAGTCTGGTATTACATCAATGTTAATAAGAACAGGAAGGTATTATTTTCTGGCACTGCTCTTTAGCACATTTTTCAAAGGACTTTGTGTGGCTTGCACATTGAAGTACTATTGGCTTCAAAGTTATGCCAAAATTAGGCTCATACCAGCAAATTAAAATGAAGAGAATAGCCTAGAAGACTCCAAGACAGGAAAGCAACTGGTCACAATTTAGTGCCTGTTATGAACTGACAGATGTGTCAGACAAATACAAAGATAATGGGTAAGAAAAACCAACTTGGTAATTTTGTGTAATACAAAATTTGCATGCAAACCTCACTTAACACTGCTCCTTCAATCACAAGGGCATGTAACAAACAGGATGGACAAGTAGTGATTAAAAACACAAGTAAATAAAAATATGCATCCCTTGACATTTTGAAAAAACCCACAGATGTCACATCCATGCAATTATTGTGCCTTAAAATGGACCATGCTGCAGATGGAAATGAGAAATGGCATTTACTTACTCATCGTTTTAATAACATATGCAGATATTGTATAATGTGTGTCAAATGCCATTTGGCTCAGCAGAATCTAATTAATCTTAGTTCTTTCCACCATATCTTCTGTTATGCATATTCAGTAATGTGTATTATGGGAACAATGTTTTGTAACTGTCATAGTTGACTTGATGAATCTTTAGTTTCTTCTGGTTTAACAGTCCTAGTTATGATCAGGCCTGATTCAAGGTGACCATCAACTCTAACTAGTCCTATGCCAACCCTTCAGTTGCCAATATGAAAAGGGGATAGGACAGAACTGCCACTGACTTCCGAGAGCAGATGAAGTGCTCAGGATCTCCTACACCAGGCTCTAATGGAAGAAATTTAATTTCCTTTTCCATGGCTGTCCTACAAACAGAGAGCCCAGCTGCCTAAAACAAAGTTACAGCCATGCCTGACGTGATTTCATTTACCAGCAGACAGACATTGTTAGCATCTTGCTGGAATCCTGGGCTCAGAGTCAAGACAACAGGGATGTGGTTCCGTTTCTCTTGCTCGACTTTCTGCAAGTCACCTCAGCAGTTCCTTGGATTCTATATAAATAAAAAAGCTGTATCTCTCAAAAGCACCTGGTGACTTAGGAATCCACATCTTAATGCTATCAGGGCTCTTAATTCATCTCAGCACATTTCAAAAACGTAACCCAGTATCACTTATTGTTCTCTCTAAAGATTTTTGACAGCTGTGGCCCGTAAGTACCACGAAAGGGTTAAACAGATATCAAAGTGTACAATAAGTTGTTAGAAATGCAGTAGTTTTAACCAACCAGCAAAAAGGTACTTGTGAATTTCAACTGTCACCCCATCTTTATTAACTCATCCTATTCTATTAAGCCATTGAAGCCTCTCAGAGCAGAGCACAATCCTCTCTGCACTGTGAAATGAATGCTCACAATGAGAGGAGAGAGCAGTGAGGGGGCAAGTCTTTGAATCTCTCTGGTTTTGTCAGATTAAGTCAAAACACGGGAGTTTTATTTTATTTTTTAATGGATCTTTTCGATTCATATCTACCAGGCAATTCTTTTTTGAACTGTGATGCAAAATGAAAATCCCATTACCATCATTCTGCATTCAGAACCCGCACACCCAACGCTGTAACTGCCCAGCTGATGCATGAGGAGTTTTCCAGCTGCTTCAGATTTGCTCATCATTACTTTCCTTCATTTTAAGGACTTTAAATCAGGTCTAAATATATGTATATCTAATGAAACCAGCAGAGTGTGTCGTTAAGAGACTGTCTTGCTATCTCCACAGGCTGTCATGTATTTTGTTTTGCTAATCTAACGGGAATGCCAAAATATTCATACCTGGAAATCCTACAGTGGGACACAAGGATCAAAGATGTGGTTAATCAAAGCGTATTCAAATTGGAAATATGTGATACAAGTGCTGGTCTTCTGCTTTGGGACACAGAAGGTCTTTGGAAATTTCTCATCTGTTTTAGAACAATGAGCAAAAGCCTTGGAATATAGCACCTAAAATAGACACCCAGCCCGAAAGACAATAATTTGGAGAGCCAGGACCTGTTGTTTTCCACCACTTCCACTTGGCACCAAAATCATTCAGCTACTTGAATCAACTTTCATGAATTTAGGAGCAATATATCCTGCTACAGTTAATTTACTTAGGATTTTCTCCTAAGTTTTATATTATACTTAAGGCAAACCAAAGCGTTTATTTGCAAGGCTCAAGAATGTCATATCGTAATTTCTGTTGCAACCTTCCTTTAAAAGCAGTCTTTCACTTGTATTAAATTGCATTTAGGAAAAAAGACAAGTTACAGTAACTATTTTCACCACAATAACTTATGCTAGTGATGAATGCCAGGCATGGCACAAATCCTGGAACTACAGATCTGAGTTCTCACTAGGGCTGGGGGCCAGGAAGAATTTTTGCTACAGCTTTAAGAGAATTCTACAAATGTCCTTCTATTTTAGCTTTTAATGATTGTAAAGGCTAAAGTATCTTTGTAAATTACTGATTTTGAAATGCCTTATCTTCTTCCCATACCAAGAATTAAAATTCACACTGAAAATACACATCTTAACCCCTCCTCTGCTTTAGCTGTGTTGTTTAATAAGCTAATACAGTCCCTGTTATCAGGTCACAGGGAGGTTTCCAGTAGCAGGTGACAAGTAGTGGACTCTGAGCAGCTTTATTTTGTTGCCATAATTCTAGAATGTGTCACTGATGGTTGCTGTATTTAGAGCTCATTTTGTTTGTCTTTAGCTCTCACAGCTACCCTACCTCTCTGCTTTCATGTGAGGACAGGAGAAGAAAGAGATTTTAATACTAAAGAGAAAGGTAAAGTAACTGCAATGAAATGCATTCTCCTGGCAACAACTCGAAGTGTTTTAAGGACAGACCCCCATGGAAAGATCCTATTTTTATCCTGAAACAGTCTCCTCTCTGAGCGTGTCTCACAGTTTGAATCTAAGGAGCCACAAAGCACTTGAAAAGAGCTTTGTCCAGCTTTAGGAAAAAAGAGACTTGGAAAACAGTATTTTTTTAAAAAAAGAAAACTTGAAAAATAACTGCTGACAAAACACAACAACAGCCCACAAAAAACCCCACTGCTTAGCAGTTGCTGCTAATCTGTGATGAGGGACAACAAAAAGGGAGAGAAATTTTTAAAAGGAGATTGTTGTGCCTCACAAGCCCAATCTGCCATTCTATAAACTGATGTGTGTTCTGTAATTACAGGCAATGCAGACCTAAACTGTGGGTTTGGGCCCTGATCTTAAACCCAATGAACTGAGGGTAAGACTTGATAGTGGTTCAGTGGAGCAGGGAACAAGCTCCTGGGAGTTTCCGCTGTTTTGCACAGTCTCTCCAAAATGACAGAGAAACCGTGAGTAGCCTGTGATTTCAGCTTTAAGTCACGTGAATTTCTAATGCCAGTCATCCAAACACTAACTCTCCTAAAATTATTTCTAGGATGCAAAGGTAAAAATAAAAATTATATTGAAAGTACCTTAAGAAGCAAAAACAATCTGCTTCAGTCACGGCCTGCCAGCAGCTATTTGCCCGAGTTCAACGGCTGGGAAGCCTGTTTCCCTCATCTGTGCTCCCTTTGCCGCAGCAATTGGTGTCAAGAGTGAACCACTGGAAAGTTTAGAAAGCCAGCAAACAAGCTGTAAACAAGTGACTGAGGTAGAGGGAAAATGTTTTATTGCTGGCATCTTGCATCAGGTTCAGAGTCGGGTGTTTTAAACTGCACTGCACAGTTACATCGTGCACTGATTTATAGTGTTTATGGCAACCAATATTAGATGACTGTACAGTGTAAAAGAGTGTCAGCCCTGCATTGCAATCGCTGTGTCTTGCTCCATCTGTGTGATTTACAGGAAAACACATTCTGTCATCAAGCTCCTTTTATTTTTTTCCCTGTTTAGGAAATCTGACTCGAGTTCCGTGTTAAATGATGATTGCTCACGAACTGGAAAGGGTGAACAATTGCCAGTGCAACAGAAGCTGAAACCCTCAGGGACTTATCATTTTATTTGTGGTATGAGACAATTTCACTTTTAGATGGATGTGCACAACTTGTGTGAGGAAAAGGAAACAAGGAGCATGAGAGATGGAACAGCTGAAGTACAATAGGATCCAATATTCTGTGCTTTTGATCAAAACATAAAGATGCGTAACCTGGAACCAAGAGGTAATGTTAGCTTGCAGCAGACAGTGTTATTAATGTAGATAAATGCAGTGCTGAACAGGAGACATTCCCATGATAAACTGCAGCTAAACCATAAAACCAGCACTGTTTTGATTATTAATTGGATACATTTTTATTCGTCTTTCCAGGCCATTGGCCTCATCCTCATTTTAATGAGGCTTCTTTGAGAGTCTCTTTTCGAGTATTTGGAAGTGCATGGTCCAAATTTGAGAGTGTCGAGTGCTCATAAAGTCAAGGACACCCATGTTTATTAACAGAAGAAGGTCTCTCTAGCAAAGTGGAAACAAGTGCAAAATGGAAAACTCTTTTCATATTTTTTTCTAGCAAGAACAGAAGAGCTCCACTTGAAGGAACCAGAAATACAACTTGGAACTACTTGTTACTTGCCTGTGAGCAGGGAGAGCTGAGTTCTTCCCTGATTACCTCACTTTGGCTGGTTCAGGAACATCCAGGAAGAGAAGAGAGTATCATGCCAACCTGCAAACACTTACAATGTGACCCAGGAAGAACACACAGACAAGGTTTCTCACACCTTTCTATTTCTTCATGAAAACGCACATGGAATGGGATGATCTGACCCTCCAGAAATATACAGCCCATTTTCACATGGGCAGACTTAACAGCTCCTACACAGATCTGAGTTTCTTTGAATACAGAATGAAAAATAAAAGAAGGGAATAACCTGACACTCCGATGCCTAAGATAACTTGCTGCATTTGCACAATAAACAGCAGCTGGGAGCTGCTTCCCCCAAAAAATATTCAAAATTGTTTAATTGACAAATACCTCTCTTAAAGGAGGAATAAAAGTGTCACTCCCTCCAGAAGGTGAAACCAATTAAAGTTTCTGCTGTTTCTATCAGAAAAGAAAAACAATCCAGCAGCAAGAGCAAGTAGCAATTATAGGTATTTCATGACAAAAAGAGGCACTTGACAAAAAAGCAAAAATAGTTGAAAATTTTTATGAAAAAGGAAAGTACTTCATCTTCCTTAGCAGGGAGAGTTTGAATTATGACTGCAGCTTACAGGTCTTGTGCGTGGAACTGTTCTTTTATAACTGTGTGCTTTATAGCAAACAGTGGTAAGAGGGAGCAAACACACATCGAACACGTGAACAGAGGGAGGATGTGAGAACACACACGCGGTCACTGCACACAACAGATTCTGTGGGAAACACTTCTTGTGTCTTCCTTAGAATAAAGGACAGATGGACCATGGATAATGGATTAGATGGGCCACTGTCTGATTCTCCACTCCCCCACAGTTCCACTTGCTTTGCAGCACCTAAAGATACTAAAATAAAGAGGTCGGCAATTCCCGGCTCCTGATCTGTCTCTCAGCTGTCCATTCACTTTTTCTTTTAACAAACAGAAGATAAACAATAAAATTATGCAGCTTGAGGCCGAGATTCCAAGTCATCTCCCAAAACTGACTTAGAAGCAGCAGCATTTCAACATGTGGCAATTGCAGAAGTTAGTTGAAGGAGTCCCTGAGCAGGTTGGAGTTAGGAATAAACAGTTCTTTCCCGGTTTGGTTTATTATGGAAGACTGGTCTTGAAACACAAAATGGAAATATAATGGCATTTGATGCTGGTAAGATCAAAGAAAGCTTGTACTATACTGCCCTGCAGTGCAAGTATGGGATGTTACCACGAGGCAATTTTTCCCTGGCTTTGACAGTCTGTGACCTCCATTTATAAAGACCAAGAACCATTACATTTGTCCTCTGAACTGCTTTAGTATTTTTTCAATCCATTTTGCCCTTCTAAATACATAAATATAGTGGACAACTGCAAGGTAACAGATACAAGCTACTCCTTCAATTCAACAGGAAAGAAAACACAAATAGGTCCAATTCACGTTGTGCTGACACCTGAGCTGGTGTTGGCCAACATCTGAAGGCCTATAATATTCAGAAGGGTTGTTGCAGTTCACACCCTGCCACCGCCCTTAAATTGACATTTTGCAGCAGTTTAGACATTGTCAGTGTTTCAACTCGCAGCTACATTCTTGTAGGACAGCAGGGAGGGACCTTGAAGCAGAAAGCTGAAACCTGCAGTCTCCAGTAACGACCCAAAGAGGAGGGTACACAGACAAATTAATTGTCAATGTACTTCTCCTTAATTTAAATGTTTGAAGAAAAGAAGAAATCACATGTCAGCCCATCAGCTCTTTAATGCTTTGAGTAATTCAGCAAGAGATGGGGGTCAGAGAATGCTAAGACAGGGGATCAGCATTTTCTCAGCACATTGTCTAATCAGCTCCTGACTCCCTGAGAGACTCCAAAATATTAACCTGACAAAGCTGGTGTCCACAAAAATTCCGTATTATCTGGAAACTTTCCAGCTCCTTTCAAAGCTGGATTATGCCTATCTCTACTGTGCATTTCCTTGTGATATGAATTTTACAGAGTGCAATCATTATTGGGCAGAGAACTGTTAAGAGACAGTGACTGACTTGCACACTCACTGCTTGTCCTTGTGTTAATGGGGGGTTGGGAAGAGGTTACCACAAAGTAAAAGGCTGATTGCCTAGAAAATCCAGCAGTTGCTGCTTTTAAGTCAAAATTATTTTAAATAGCACACGCATGAGGTGGGAATTCCAATTAATTTCAGCCAGAATCTTTTCCTAAAGAAAACATGGATGTTCAGAATTACCTGGAAGAATGAGAAAGCAGACTGATCTCACCATGGATAATTCTCAGGGGTATTCCTTACAGAGGGAAAGGGATTCAGGGATTTCAGTGACAGTAGCTCAGCTACAGTGGGATCCAGCCTGTAAAGGAATAAAAAAACACACATACCCCCCACCAATCTCTAAACTGCATGGAGAGTTTGGAATCCAGATATACAGGATACAAGCTCACCTGAATCAGCCTATGCCTGGGACTGTCAGTGAGAGCAAATATAACCTCCTAGCAACAATGGACAAGGAAGGGCAGAGAATAATTATCTCCCTGCACCATCATCCCTCTGGGAATGTTTGAGAAATACACTGCATTTACTGTGTCCTTGTGACAAAATATTGACTTCCATGACATTAGCTGTGAGCACATACTAAAGCACTGGTCTCTATAGGGTAAAGTTTATTTTATAAAACTTCTAATGGCATATATAAAAATAAGTATACATTTTAATCAACATGTTCCAAGAACAAAAATTGCTTGCTTGCTGCAAAACCTCACAATTTTAGTCCTCCCTGTCCCTTTGTGACTCATATATGAAATACAGTTTCACTTGCATTAAAAGCAGAGGATATCAGATTTGTGTTTTATTCCAGTTGTTGTTATTTACATTACACTGATCAGAAATTCGCCGCCTTTCCCCAGATGTGCTGAGCACCCGGGATGAGTTGCAGAGCTCCCTTTACTCCTGTTGACTCATGAGATGATCAGCAGATATTACACCTGCTTAATTCAAAGAACAGCCATCAAAGCCCCACCCAGCTGTTCAGAGAATATCCTATTTCAGCTTTTCTGTGGATAAAGCAATGCTCCATGGTTGGTTCGTGTTCCCATGCACAAGTATTATTTGACCATTTTAGACATAAGTGTCTATTTTTTTTATATGGTCTATCCCACCCCCTTCTTTAAAAAAAAAACCCAATGAATTAAAAAGTATTAATTCTGTTAGGCTACACTGTACTGAGCCATCCTGATCCTGCCACCAGAAACACAAACCTTGTCCAGAAATCCCACTGAGTGTGGCTGCTCCGAGTTTCAAACTCTCAGCCTGTCAGTCTGATCTCACCTTTGTTTTCACTTATCCATTTTAGCTCCTGCTGTTTCCCCCTGTACTTCCAGAATCATAGCAATACTCCCATGCAGTTTTCCTCCAGTCAGTGCACATTTTACTGCAGTTTAGTTATGTATTGGTACTGCAGCCACAGCTGCTCCCGATTTTAATTCCTTGCAATGTTTCAGAGAGAACATGACTTTTTCATCCAGATATTGGTGAGACTCCTCACTTTGGGAGTGCTGGCAATGTGTAAAATTAGGCAGGACAGCAGGCCCTTGCAGGGATGAGAGAGTCAGAGGAGCTTTCCTCTAAAAGAAACCCACATCATTATTCAGGCATTATAAATGACACCACTTTTAGGGGGAAAGGAAAGTAGCCATTTGACATGGCACTGTGTGACAAGGAGTGCATATCTGGCTGAGGGCTCACCTCCACCTTGATGGGAAGTGTTATGGAATCTGTAATATCTACACAAAACCAGCAGGACCTTAGCTTAATAAGGTCTCATCCAAATGACTTGCTCGCTAAACTGCACAGAATCCAATTTCTCTACCTCTGAAAGATGAAGGGCAAGTTGGTCCTGCCAGGGATTTAAATTTATGGCTCGACGGCCTCAAAATGTGAAATGTATAGCATTAAATAAGCCTGCTCAGTGGCTAGATAACATCACATGGTTTTCTGAGCTATTATTAAAAAAAAAAAGGAAGAAAGGAGGTGGGAATATGTGGGAATACAATCATAAAAAAGGAGGCAAAGGCTACATAATTAGTACTATGTATTGCATACATTCAAGGGAGAAGATGAGGCAACTTTTGGCAGAATATCTTCAACAAAAAAAAAATCATCATAGAGGTAGAAGAAGACTGAAAAAGGTGACTTCTATCTGTCATCAGTTGTGTTGTGTGCTTAGAAGTCACTTCTATAAATTATGGGATGTCTCTCCAGCAGCCTGTGGCCATCAAAGCTGGGCCAGATGGGAAGCTCTTCCAAGTGACTCCGTTTTGGCAGCTCACAGGTCAGGACAGAGCCCTCTCTCAGCTTCAGGCCCCTGAGAAACAGAGTGAAGTCCTTCCACCTCTCACGAGGGAACCAGGGTACCCTGGGTGCATTTATCCAGCAAATTCACTCCTCCACCACAAACCTTGGATTGCACTCTATCCAAGTGCAGTGAGACCAGGTAACTTTTGGCTTTCCCCCACCACGTCAGCCAAGCAGGAAACAATTCCCTCTGTTCACACAGGGGGGTGGCTTTCTCTCTCTCGGGCTAATCAAGTGGAGAGCATTTGCTGGGATTTGTAGTAGCCCCAGTTTAAAATGGGAGGCTGAAATGAGTAAGGTATCCTTGCAATTTCCACGGTGGACCATTTTTCCTGCATGTAATCCATGGCTGCAAATCCGAACACTAATTCGGAACAGTGATAATCCTCCATAGCATTGACCCTAAAGATCTTTACAGCAACACAAATGAGATCAAAGGACAAATGAAAGTTTCTTAATCCCCCTAAGTGTGAGTTCAACCTAATCTTACATTTCTGTCTTTTAATTCTCTCTAAATCTGTTTTTAACTTTGCTTAACATTCATTATCCTTTTTCATGCCCTAATTCTGCAAGAAAAAAAAAAAAATAACCCATGTCTGGGAGTACATTCGACATTTCTACACAGGGATGGTGGTTTTAATATGAAACACCAGCTTGTCAGCAATTAGAGTGGGAAGTAGGTGGAGGGGAAAAGTGGAGGGAGATGATATACAATGGAGGATTAAGACTGATGAATGAGGAGCAGAAAGACTCCGTGGTGATGGCTGTGTCACTTGTAGGAGCACAAAAATCTTTCAACAGGAGATTGTCGGGAAAAAAATAATAAAACCAAAACAAGCCCACAAACAAAAAAAACCCAAACAACAAAAAAAACCCACCCAACACACCACACGCACACACAGAGCATTCCTGAAGTTACCTGGCATGATTTGATCCCAATTAGCTATCCCTTCTGACCTCATGTCATACATAAAAGATCTCATACCTTTTGAGTGTTTCATTAATCAGGTCCTGTATTAATTTTGCAATGCAGCTCTCGCTCAGTAATGTTTGGAAGCCTTGCCAACACTTTTCTGTTACACAGCTTTGTGTATTTTGGGACATTGAAGGCTTTTTTCATTAAGTATTATTCTTTGCTAATGTGTAGTTAATAACATAATGGAAAAGCTTTTAAACTCCTCTGAGAATTAAACCACTCATACTTGTTTAACTGCTTGATTTCCTAATGGATATAGTGTAGGATTTAATATTCTGCTCATTTACATTACTTACCAGAAGAAAGGAGACCTTTAACTGCTTTTTCTAAAAACAACAGTAAATCATGTTTAAGTTGATTGATTTCTGCATACATATTAACACAGACTAATGGAAGGCACAATGTCTTCACAATCCATGCCATCGTGTTCATCTACTGCTGAATATTAGATTTTTTTTTTAATTTTTATTTTTTACTTAGACTGGAGAAAGAGCATCCCTATTGTATGGTAGAATTTGACTTATCTCACAGCTGGATTCACTCCTTTGTACAAAGTGTGGTGCTAAGTTAAACTAAAATTCCATCTGGTAATTAACAGAGCTACACTGATTTACACCAACCACTGCTCTAGCCTTAGACATCCAGGATCATAATTGAAAATCAGACATGAGAAAACTTTTAAGGATTAGATTATATCTGCTTTATTACTCTGAGGAATACTTTATCCCCTAACACAGTCAGTGGAATGGACATTGGCTGCGAACAGCGGTAGGAGCTGCAAGCACCACACAGGCAGCTCTTGAGCGTGTTCTCTCTCATTCCATCCTGCCTTCTCTCTCCTGCAGTTATTCCAGGAGCTGCATCATGATGGTGAATTTATGACACAGATTAAAATCTTCATCTATAACCCCAGAGTGAAACATCCCCAGTCATTCCCAACGAGGATGTAAAAGTTAACTGAGCACAAATCTCCATATATAACTATCAAATTCACGACCACCAGCTCAGAGTCAGCTGTTCATCCACGTCAGCATCTCCTGCAAACTAACAGCTACAAGCTGTCTCCTCAGCCAAGAGTATTCTGCATTTAAAAAAAAACAAACAACCAAATGGAAATATCTAATCGAGAGAGAACTGTGTAATAAGGGCAGTTCTCCAGGTATATTGTGATGCTGATGGATTAACTTCTGCAGGCCTGATTACTCTGCCACCACAGGGTTCCATTCTCCTCAAGGGGCACTGCTGATACTCAGTGGAACTATCCCAAGATCACAGCACTGCTCAGCATGAACAGGCAGTGAGGAGCAGGGACACACTCACAGCTGAGCACAAAGAACCAAGATCTCAACAATTATACCCCTCAGGTAACCCCTAAGTCCATGGGCTGTCCACATTCCCTAGGGGAATCACAGCAGCACAACTGATTTCCCAAGAGTTGTTCCCTCTTGTAGAAATGGCCACATTTAGAACCTTAGAATCGCTACCCTGGCATGTTTTACTGAGGGTGCCGTGAAAAATTAGTGTCATGAGTGCGAAAATTATCATAATCAAAGTGATTGAAAATTACTGTCATGAATGCTGAAACAATCAAATCCATAAAGCACACCACAATATTTTACTAGCTACTCCAGGCCACACATCAAGTTTGTCAAATGATATTTCTGCAGTCTGAGTGGCAGCTGTGATCCAATACAGTCACACCCCAAATGCTCTCATTAGCTGGATGGCTGGTACAAATGTGTGACCTGTAAGGGCTGGCGTCTCACAGAAGTCTGTTAGTTAAACAAAACCAGCAAACGGCAGAGAAACATCAAGGCAAATTAACTGGATATATTCAATCCTCTTTGGCTGTTAATAAATCTCCATTTTTCTTTTCTGATGAGGCAATATCCTTTAAGAGAATTTCTCAGGGAAAAAAAAAAAAAAAAGGATAAAGTACCAGACAAATATTTCAGTGGAAAACTCTCAAGCACTAAATCAGTTAATCAGATGGATTACATGGAACTCTGAGTTCCAGATGTGTACCACCTTCCTCCTTGCCCTGGACTCCTCTGAAAGGAGAGCCAGGTGTGCGGACAGAGAAGGCTGTGGTGTATTCCATGAGGGTTCTAGGATGCAAGGAACATCAGCAACCTGGACTTGCAATGAGAATTCAGGCAGGATGCATTCACGGGGACTCAAGATTTCAGTATGCCCAAGAGTGGTGTGATGGCTTTCGAGAGTGCAGGTTTAGATGGGATATTGGGAAGAAATTCTTCCCTAGGAGGGTGATGAGGCCCTGGCACAGGTTGCCCAGAGAAGCTGTGGCTGCCCCATCCCTGGAAGTGTCCAGGGCCAGGCTGGACGGGGCTTGGAGCAACCTGGGCTGGTGGAAGGTGTCCCTGCCCATGGCAGGGGGTGGAACAAGATGATCTTTAAGGTCCCTTCCAACCCAACCCACTCTAGCTGGGTAAATATGCTGGTATATATGCACATAAGAGAATCAAGCCTTCGAGTTGAGACATATGGGACTCTGTAATAAAGAGTTTTGCAATACAAAACAAATCCTCTAAATGCAAGGGAATATGTTCCCCCAAAGTCACAGAAGGGAAGGGAGGTCTTAAATCATGTGAATAAGCAATTGAAACAGAATAAACAATTCCATTTGAGCCTCAAGTTAATTATGGCACTGTAGCTGTCAAAAATTCATCTGAAGCACTTGCTGCCTAAATTGAAGGTTGGCCATCCAAATTGAAATGTCATTTTTATTAGTCTCTGACACTTACAGAAATAGCCTCTTCTCTTCTAGTGGGCTATAGCCATTAACTCCCATTAGTGCTAATGGAGTTATGCACATACATCACATGCACATACATCATTGAGCACCTCTGTAACACTCATAATGTCACATCAGATAACAGCTGCCTTATTGCAGTCGAGGAAAGTGATTCCAGGTGAGGCTGGTCAGGGCCATTAAGACCTATACTGGTGCACTCAGTGCCCTGACATCTGGGACAGAACAGAATTTTTAAACAGGCTCTGCAAAGAGACTTAAATCCAGAGATGCAAAGCCAAAAGGGATCATATCTCAAATTTTGCCCAAATTATATATATTATTCCAGAACTTTTCCCACCTTTCCTAAGGACTTGTTCTCCCTGCAGACCTGTCCCTACCAACTCTTTTGGGGTTGGACTGTATGACCTTCAAGTCATCTCAGCTGTGGTAGACTATTCTAGTTATCGGTCTAGGAATACTTGCATTTCCAATTTTAGCATAATCATCCTCATAACCCCCTGTTAAAATGCAGAAATGTAATCATCCTGATTCTACTGATGGGCATTTCATGCTTAGACAATTAGTTGAATTTCCCACAGTAATTTAGGAAATCTGTTGCAGAGCCAAGCCTAAAACTAGAGTTATATATGGCCTCTAACAAGGAACCAACCTTCCTCTTGGAAAAAATAAGAATTTGGCCTCTCTTGGGCACTCTTCATGTCCCAGTGTTACTCCTGCTTCAGTGTAATAACATGTAAGACAGAAATTCTCTGACTTTTTTTAATTGACGGGCAACTGAGAACTGTGGCTCACAAAAGGATTTTTGGATTTTCCCTTTTGTGTGTGCTTGCCAGAAAAAACAGAATTTTTTTCCCTCTGTTATTTGGATTTCAGAATCATTACCCTTGTGCCTACTAGGCTTTTTTAAAAACCTGACATTTTGGTTCTAAACAAGAAACTGAAGTGCTACAAATATATATTAACAACAAGGAAAACCTGATCCCAAGAACCTTCCGGCTTCAGCAAGTTTTAGTGCTCCTATTCATGGTGTGAAACTTCCTCTGAAAGGAAAATAGTTGAGATCAGGCAACAAATGAACTCTTT
The DNA here is from genome assembly GCA_036023395.1 of Myiotriccus ornatus. NCBI lineage: Eukaryota > Metazoa > Chordata > Aves > Passeriformes > Tyrannidae > Myiotriccus > Myiotriccus ornatus. Next base: position 12,721,629 of record JAYRBT010000037.1, read on the forward strand.
GGAATATATATAATAGTATATGTTGGACTTCAGGACATCATTGCATCTGTCATTATATTGCATGTTAGACCCAGGCCTGTTAATTAAATTGCTTCGAATCTTCAGCTGA